>BSBK01004826.1:0-147500 GCA_027943335.1 Chamaecyparis obtusa
TATGTACCTAAGAGACATTATACAAAATATTCCGTATATATCAAAGCTCTCTCTCTCTCTCTCTCTCTCTCTCTTTGCTCCATAGGATAGTGACTCCCAGATCTTTTTGATCTATGGTGAGAGGATGATGGTCTGTGAGATGCAATAGTACATGAATGAAAAATCAGTGAGCTATCCTCATATAGGTGATATCTCAATACATATAGCTCCATATCCTACTCTAATAGCCATTGGTCATGCTCTACTAGGCATATCTCTAGTCATTTATCATTCTCTCTCATTAGTCTCAACTCTAAGGCTACATATGTGAAGATGTCTTCGTGCCTACCTAGATCTCAGTATCCTCCATACTGGTACTGATGGGTGGATGGTATCCTAGAAGCTATATCTAGGTCCTTAAGGACCTCACTTACAAATTTCCTCCACTCTTGGACACTCTCTTTAAGATGGAGTTTCTTAAGTAGTTATTTATCATTCATATTTATAAATCTTAATCTTAAAATTGAAAAGATTCTAACATACCTAGATCTCCCTCCTAGTAGTCAGGACCTATCCACTTTGAAGATGGTGGGCATGGAGTGGCTTCTCTCTCCATGCTCCTAATATCTTCATCTTGAAGGTGGTGTCTCAGTATGGGATCATGGTGGTCATGATCAAATGGGAGTAGCTTGCATAGTGAATATAGGATCCTATTGTGCAACATCATCCACTGGGGGTATCTCCTCTAGTCTCTCATCCTCCTTGTCTCTAATATCCTCCTCCTCCTCCTCCCTATCTACTCCTCATTGTGATTTGTAAAAGGGACTAGGATTTTCTCTGGTGTAGTCTCATAGGAATATGTCTCTCACTCTGTCAAAGCTCATATATCAGTAATAGTATCGTGTCACACCTACATCCTCTATTATAGAAGAGACCTTGATGTCATATAAATAATTTGCTTTACTTATTGTGATATCATCTAATCTCAAGTGTAGTATGTCTCCATGACTTTGAATGTACCTCATCACATGTGCATATTGAGGTACGGATCTTCATTTTTTTACATGCCACTATGATAGCCATTTTAGAAAATCTATCTACCATCACATATACAAAATAATGTCCTAGTATAGCAGTTGGAAGTCCAGACATAAAACCCATTGAAATGAAATGCCATGGTTTATTAGAAATAGGTAAAATTAAATATGGGCCCACTTTATGATTTATAGGATTTGCAATTGCATAGGCTACACAAGCTTATTTATATAAAATGATATCTTGTTTCATTTTTTGCCAATAGAAATGTTTTTTTATGATAGCAGTAGTCTTACCAGTTCAAAAATGGCTTGCCACCTGACTGTAGTGTGCTTCCCATATAATATTATTTCTCTCTTTTGTAGGGACACATATATGGCCAACATGACAAAGCAACCCATCCTAGAAGTTAAAATTAGGAAAAAACTCCGCTCCTAGCCCTTTAATATAAATGTAAAAAAAATCAGGATCATTTCCATATAGTTGAACCAAATTTGTTGTTTGATGGCCACATAAACACAACACCATTGTCAGTCCCATAACTGGAGGCTTACTCAAAAAATCTATGACTTTACTACTAATTCCCTTTCATGATGAATGTTGAGGTGAAATTGTTGTACATAAGTTGACCACCTTTTATGTCCATCATTTTACAACTTCCCTTGTATTTGTAGGAATTGAAGAGGTTTATGGTCTATATGTATATTAGTTTCCTTTCCCAAGATATAGTACTTCTATTATTTGCAGCCCAGAACAATGGCACATAACTCCTTGTCATATGTGGGGTACTTACATATTGTATTAGAAAAAAATTCACTATGATATGAAATCAGATTCCCATGCTCCATGATTACATCACCAAGAGAATAATATTATTTCTATTTCAAATGATTTTTGTGGATTTGGAAGGACTGATACTAGTGTTGAACATAATTTGATTTTCAATTCCTTCAATTCTTTCTTCTTTTCCTTTGTCCATTAAAATATTTCTTGTGGTCCATAGCTTAATGACTGATTAAGAGGCCATGATAAATGTGAGAAACCTAACAAAAATCTATGATAAAAGTTGGCCAGACCCAGGAAACTGCAAAGCTCTATAAATTTTTTAGGAGGTGGCCAATCTCTAATTATATGTATCATTCCAGGGTCCACATGAGAACCTTCACTATCAATGATATATCCTAAGTATTGCATAGACTGCATACCAAAAAAAACTTTTCTTTGTTGGCATAAAATTTATGTTGTTGGAGAGTTGAAAGTACTTGTTCAACATGCTACAAATGACCAGACCAAGATTTTCTAAAAATGAGTATGTCATCTACATAAAAAACCATAAAGGAATCAATGAATGGTCTAATAACATCATTCATCAAGCTCATAAATGTGGTAGGAGCATTTGTAAGACAAAAGGGCATAATCAACCATTCAAACAAACCTTTCTTGGGCTTGAATGCAGGCTTCCACACATCTGTTGGATCAATTGGTATTTGGGGATACCCAAATTTCAAGTCAATTTTTGTAAAGAACTTAGCTCCCCTAAGTTGTTCCAAAAGATTATCAATTCAAGGAATTAGATATCTATTTTTCAAATTAATTTTGTTCAATGCCCTATAATAAATGCAAAGTCTCCATGTTTCATATTTCTTCTTAGGAAGAATAATTGGACTGCCACATAGTGAAGCACTTGGCCGAATGCATCTCTTTTCGATCAACACTTGAATTTGTCTTTTGATTTCATCATTTTCTAAAATTGACCTCCTCTATATTGGCTCATGTGGTAATGGTGATCCTAGAATTAAATCAATAAAGGGCTTGACTTGATAATGTTTTGGGACCCCCACTCATGATTTAAACACACTATGATACTCCTTCATAATTTTATCCATTTTATTTTTCTAGTTTACTATTGTGGCCACCTTGGAATTTTAATTAAGAAAAATTTAGTTTTTTTCCTCAACACAAACGATGAGAAGAGAAAAAGTTCTAGTTTGAGAAATCAAACATTCACATTGTTTAGCACTAACAAGAGAAGTAGTTTTATGTGGACATACCTATGGTATTCAATATATTTATTTTCATCAAGCTTGACTGACACTGCATGGTCTAGATTCATACACCCCATGCCTTTGATACATGTATGGTTGCCCCAATAAGATATCACACACATCTAATGGTGCTACATCACAAATTACTTCATACTTGAATGATTTGATTGAGTGTGGTAGATGATACTATTGATTTATTTAAATAGCTTACCCCTAATTTACCCATCCCATGGAGTATGGTTGTGGGTATCTTGTCATTTTCAAATTTAACGTTTTGACTGTCTCCCTAGAAATTGAGTTCTTTTGGCTAGCACTATCAAAAATAAAATGTTGAGGCTTTCCATGAACCAACATCTATGAATGGAACAATCATTCTTCATCTTCTCGAGGTGGTACTTTCATTCCACATGTCTATATCTATCTCTATCTTTTTAGCAGCCCACCATGTATTCTTAGGTGAATTTGCGGGAGGTTCCTTGGCCACCTTTTTCCTGCAAAATTATTACTATCTTCACTCTTGGGCTTATTATTTGCAAAGTTTTCTATCTTCCCTTTTTGTTTGAATTTATCTTCAATTTTTATAGCATATTTGAAAGAAGTTGCTATTGTCTCAATGTTCAAGAACTCCATATTGGTTTGAATATATCTATGAAGTCCACTGTGATATTTTAGAATTTGGTGCTTCTTTTAATCTTCTTTACTAAGTTTTGCTAAAAGTGCATGGAAGGTATTGGTATAATCTTGCATAGATTGGTCCTTTTTCTGTCGAAGCAACTACCATTCGATATATTTATGCTCATATATATATTCAAGCAAGTATGCTTCTTTTTTGTATTCCACAAATTCTCCCCATGTGGGATTTTTATTAGATAGTATTCCCAATTCTTGTCCAATAGTTGATTCCCTCTCTTTATTCAATAACTTAGCTTTCTATGCTAGTTTCAAACGGCTTTCAACTTTCAAGAGATAAAATGTTATCTTTTCTACATTGGAAAAATAATTTACGATAAAGTATCGATCCAATTTTGTTAACCAATTATTAACAACATCAACATCAACTTTTCCTTTGAAATTTGGGATAACAAAATTTACCTATACTTTGAAAGGGGTATTTCCATGAAATAGTACTACTATCCCAGAGGCTTTCTTTTTTTGTAGAATGTATGAAAATTGACTCATCATCTCTTCTCATTTCCTATTCAAAGCCTCTTCCACTATTAACTTAATAGCATCTAATGAATTTCTAGTCTTCGATTGTGTGCATGTAAAAGGAGGGTATTTTGACAAATCATGTGGCCAATCCCAATCTCTGGTAGGAAGATCTTGTGTGAATTGTCATACATGAGTGTTTCCATTCTAATACCATTGATCTAAATCAAGAATGGGTTGTAACAATAATATCTCTAGTGTGAATTAAAAACTTGTGATATTTTATGTTCAATTTGGAAAAACTTGCAAACTCGAAAGAGATGTCTACAATCCAAAAGCCATCTTCTTATCTGAAATTGTAATAATATATACAATCATATAACATCAAGAGTCATCATAGCCATAAGAATTTGAATTGAATACCTGGCCATAATAAAAAAGACAAAACTATAAAAAATACTAGGAATTTATTGCACCAACTTTGTGGGGTCATAACTTTTGACTCATTCTCAAAATTGAGAATCGTTTGCACCGTTGGAAAGAAAAAAACTAAAAATCTAGTTTTAGTCCATAAAATAGCATGCCTTCGACAACCCAATTTTAGTATTTGATGAAAGTCTCAACTTCAAATTTTGACTAGAGGACCTCTAAAAATGCGATATTTTTCAGTCTATGTCCCTAGTCACTTTAGATTAAATGCTTTCACTAACAATTCACTTTCTATTTAAGATTTAAGAATAAGCTTTGTTAATGGAATTTAAATTGCTTAAATTTCTACATGTGAAAATGAACTAGCAATGTAAAGATGATCTAGATGTTTTAAAAAGTTCAATCAATCACACCACTCAATCAGTTAGAATCATGTACTAAAATAAATACTTAATCAGTTACAAATTAAAATAAAATATACAATTCCCAATCTTCCACTTATTTCTAAATTTCAAAACAAACATTAGTACTTATAGAACAAGGACAAAATCTTCAAATTATATTTACAATTACTTGCATTAGCCAAAAATCTAATAAATCAGGTAGGGTGAAGAATCCTCTGTCCTAGTTTGTTAGCCATACACTCTTGACGACTTTTATCATTTCCAAGTGGTTTCTTTACAATTACCAATAGTGACTTCCTTATTTTTATTTGCTTCTTCATCATTACTAATGGCATTTTTTAAATATTCACTTTTGAAAGTAAGATTATACACTAGCTCACGTAACACTTGAAAATAAGTAATTGGTAGCTATGGTAGATAACTATGTGACTTTTCTAAAGATTCAAAAATCAAACAGGACAAACTGTTTATCCATGCATTTACAGTTTTCATATTAAAAACTTTATCGACTGTAGAAAAGATAGTAATGGACCAGGGGACCTTGTAATGATATTTAGATTAACGTGACTATATGTTGATTAGCTGGTAAGCATGATTAAAAGGTAAGCTTGTCGACCATCAAGAGTATATTGTGTCCAATTGGAAATGTCTGTTAAATACATGTTTATACCACTTTGGGTCCAATTACCATAGAAATAAAATTATTTCACAAAATTGACATTTTAATAACTCCTAATATTTTTAATGATATTTTAAGAAAAAAAAACAAAAATACCCTTTTGTAGAGATCAAAGTCAAGAATATCCTCATATAGATTTTACAGTGTTTTAATTAGACATAGTCAATTGTAATTAAAAAATATTGTAAGTAGGTATATTTTAATAGTCAAGGAGATGTTGATTCAGAGAAAGAAAAAAATAGTAAATCATATAAAATAAATTTGAAAAACATATTGTGCACTAGAGGAGAGAGTCCTCTTTAATAATATATATTTATTTTTTTGATTGGGATAGATTTGTTATGAAAAATATGGCAGGAAATGAAAACTATCGATTTCAGGTGAGTTGGAATTTGAATTGTTATAAAAGATAAAATATAGGTCACAAACCAATTTTTATTTCTTCATGCACTATCTATATATATCATCTATAATATATTTTAAAATTAGGGGAAAAAATGCTTATTTACATATAATTTTTTGGTGGGAACTAGACTCCTAATTTTCAGTAACTGAAAAATTATGTTTAAAAATTAAAAAAATATATCAATTCTTATTCAAAAGAATTATTAAAAATAATAATCATAAAATTCATCCATTTTAATACATTTAATTAGTTTACATCATCTTCAAATTCCAAACATAAATGCCATTTTATAATATTGAAGTTGAACATCTTTGATTTTGTTAGCCTTTTCCTTTATAAAAGGGTGTCAAATATGTAATTTAGTTAACTACCAATTATCATGAGAAATTTTTTATATAGTAGGTTTTATCATATTATGTGATCTCGATTGGTAGCAAGGTTGTGCAAAACAATATGCAATTTGAAATGTATATTTCGCCCAACATGTTAAAAAAAATCTAAAGTGAATGTAGTATTCATGGATCAATATAATCTTGATTTAGTTTGTATCATATAGTCTATTAGATCTAATGCACATTTGAATGGGGTGTTTTTTTCTAGAATATTTGGGAAGTTGTTGCAAGAAATGACTATTAAAGTTTATATTATCCTCCTATGCTCACTAATGGATTAAAAACTATTGTAGGAGCACTTTGAAAATTTGGAAATCAATAGCACCCAAAAATAATGTTTTCATTTATTTTTCTTAAGTTTAGAGGTCTTGTGACATCTCTTCATTGGCTCTGTATTATCATTGATTTCTATGACCTCTTTATGGAGCTTTAAAAGGAAACTATTTATATTGATCTAATATATATTTAAGGGATATGTATAGTTGTGCACTTAAAAAATCAATACTTATGCAAGGAACCAATCCTCATAGCATTAATTATATTTTACCTACCTATGCCTAAAGGTAATCCTTCAAATAGCATATAGATATCTATCTGTAGAAATTTGTTTTTGATAGAAATAGAAGCAAGAGGGTGCTGGCCCAAACAAAAAGACTAGTAGCGCATTAACAACACATTAATGTAACCAGTCACAGTAGATAAACAGTTTAACAGTATAGTCACCAGTCTAAATCTGCCCCTATCAAAAACATAAACCACAAAAAAAAAGTATTTAGACCGAGCAGTAGCAAGTAAAGTATCAGTTAAAAGCCACACAGGGCTAAACAAAAAGCAGTAAAAATTCACATTGACCCCATCAAAAAAATAGGGGGTCCTCAGGCCAGGCCCAGGCAAAAATAACCAACACATGGGAAACATAATTAATTTTTCCCACCCAACTGCTTAGACAACAGGGTCCTCGCCCATTCTTCCTGCAAAAATAGGAACAGGTCCTTGTTGTCCTCGTTCGCTTCTAGAGAGCCACCCACCAGCTTCTCTTGCACATGATAGAGAGTAGTAGCTGAAGCATGCATAACCTTCAAGCCAAATTTGTTGGTCAGCATACATTGGTTCATCAGCTCCTGCATGTTTTTTTTTATCTCCACAATCCCTCTGTCCAAGTTTGTGAACCTCCTTTTAAGAGTACCTTTGAGACTATCCTCTGAGGCCTCAGTATTATAAACAGAGGGGGGCTTATCCTAGGGGTCTTGAGCAGGACTCAGGGGTGGGGTAGGAATGGGGGTTTCCATGGCCTGCTTGGGGTCAGGAATAGGGTTGTTACTAGGCCTAGGGGGGTACATATGGTCATCCAAGGAATCATTCATAGACTCAGTGGTTTGGGAGTCTTTATTAGTCATGGACTATTCTTTAGAAGCCATTTCTAGTAGCCTAGTTTTACATTGCTCCTTGGCGAGTCTGTTTGACCTCCTGTGGCCTAAGCCACTCAAATCCACCTCCAGACTAACCTGGCTCTCCATTATTTTCCTTTTTTTGGGCCTACATTCTATCTCCGGAGTACTGTCATCCTCCTTCCCATTTTTAATTTCCTTAGACTTAGAGACATAGGACACATCCTGGCCGTCCTTCTTATTAAATAGGTTTTTGACACATTTTTTTTGGTTCCTGCCCTCTTTGGCACCCACCTCAGGCTCCTAGATGACACGAATGGACTGGGTGGGATTTTCAGTTTTGGCCAGGGAATCCTCCTAGGGCATTTCCTGGATAATCAGGGGGGGGGGCTAGGGTACCATGCAGATGGCTTTGTGGAACTAGTAGATGTAGAGGAGGCCCTAATGGAGGATAGGAATAGGCTTATCTAGGTTATCCTTAATGTCAAGAATGTTACTTTCTAAGGAGTGCAGAAGATAGAAAGGGATGGAGATTAAATCTTTGTTTCTAACATGGTTCAAGAATAGTAAGTGGTAGTAGTAAAAGATAGTAAAATTACCTTCCAACGTGAAGTATTTCATCACAATGAGGCAGATTTTGGGCTAGAAATCCGCCAGCTCCTCCCTACTAAAGCCCCCTTTCTTTTTCACTGGCAGCTCTCCATCCTTGAAGAACTGGTTGAGACTGGTAGGGTCAAGATTTCGACTAGTTTTTTTGTATTTTCTCCCCATCATAGATAGCCCAATCACCTTGGCTATGACCTCCTCATTTAGCTGAAAGTGGATGCCACCAACAAAGACACTCCAGTTGTACCAAGATGACACAAATTATTTAGGGATTCGTTCATCATGCCCCCCCCTCATTCTTTCCATAAAGCCCCAAATGTCGCTCTCCTTACAGTAATGTGTCACCAGCACATCAAAGGTGAAGGCCTCATCAATTTTATCAGGTTCAATATGAAGAGTGTTGCCACCCATTTCAAATTTCAGACCTTCCAATGCTAGAATACCCTAGAAAATAGAGAGTTGAGTGTTTTTGTAGAGCTTAAAAAACTCTTTGAAATTGCAAAGCCTTTTTGAGAATGGTTTATACTTAAAATGCTGGCTTGGCAAAAAGTTTTGGAAATCGGGCTTCATACCACTAGATCTAATGGATCTCCAGGTGCCATAAATAGTAATAATACCAGGGACACACTTGTTGTTCTCATTCACCAAGTAAGCCCTTATATTCAGACAACGCCTACTCCACACGTTTAAGGAGTAATTATGATTTTTTTATGGGAATTTGGGTTCTCCTTTCCATAATCACAAAAATCATTGGAACATGCCAGCAAAAGATCCAGTAAGGATTCGTAATGAATAAGATGGCGTGGCATATTTAAACCTTAATATTCATTTCTCCCCAATTATTTGCTGAGTCACTAGGGGTAAGTCACTAACCACCCTCCAACTATTGAGTTTAGTTTTTTTTAGGCCTATTGTTGCCATTGAGTCAACAACTGAATTCCCTTCTCTATACATATGGGCTATAGTGGTGCTCTGGAAGCTATTAATCAGTTCACCAATCTCCAAAATCATAGGTCTAGCCCACCACCCCACACTTGTACCCCTTTTGACAGCCTCAACAACCACTTTGGAATCCCCCTAGATTTCTAGCTGTCTAATGTTCATTTGTTTTGCGAATTTAATCCCCCAGAGAAGGGCCAATCCTTCCGCCTGGGTGACAGTGCAGTTATTGATAGGGCTAGCATAAGCCAGTAGGCAATCACCTTTATAATCTCTTAGGACACCATCCCCACCTTGGCTCAAATTATTTTCTGCCACATCAAAGTTTAATTTAGTCCATCCTCTGGGGGGCAACCCATCTGGTAGCCTTCCTAGCTATCTTTTTAGCATCATCAAATATGGAGAACCCTTCAAGGATATTCCATCTATCAGCAATTCTCACTTCCCAGGTAGTGGGAAGACAAGGGGGAGCTTCCATTTAGCCATCCTGGCATTCTCACATAGGAGCTTAGTACCTATATGGAGACATGTCTCAGAATGGTTGCTCTCTTCTCTAAAGATCTTGTTGTTCCTTTCCTTCTAAATGGCCCAGCAAATGTGAGGGGGTAGCATATGCCAGAGGAGTTGGAGGAGGGGTGATTGGAGTGGGATTTCTAGTTGCTAAATTGATGCACTTCTCTATCCAAGGCCCATGAAATACCCAAATTGTCGATAACCTCCTGCCATATTTTGGAGGCATAATCACAGTGGATGAACAAGTGTTCCACCATTTCTTCCTCCTTCTTACATAGGATACATTTGTTCACCATGGGGATGCCCTTCTTTATTAGGTTATCCTGGTTTAGGACCTTACCATGCATTAAAGTCCACCATAAAAAAATTATTTTCAGTGTGAGCTGGGGAATCCACACCTTCTTCTAGTCCCCTGGGTTACACTCCTCCTTCAGAAGTAGATTGTAAGTAGACTTAGAAAAGAAGGTACCAGCCTGGGTGGGGGCCTAGATAATAGAGTCCTCAAACTTAGAGATTCTGACATTAGCCATAATTTCCATGAGATCCTTGGCTAAGTGTTGTAGGTCCAGTCTGTTTCTTACCCGATTAGGTATATCCTCCCAATCCCTACCAGTGATATAGTTGGAGACCCGGTTACCCAAGATAGGTCTAAGGTAGTCCATAAGAGGTTTGAATCTGTAGCCCAGATTAGGTTTGTTCACAATCCAGTGGTCATTCCAAAATCTAGTAGATCTCCAATTTCCAATTTGCCAGAGAGCACCTTTAAACAGGAGGGTCTTACATTTAAATATGTTCATCCAGAGTTTGGATCCACATAGGAGGTCTCCGTCATGATACTTCTACCTATAGGGGTGTCCTTGGAGATACTTGGCTTCCATAAGTCTACATCAGTCTGCCTTCCCTTCTATAAGCTTCCAAGCCACTTTCGTGTTAAGGGCTTTATTCATCAGCCCAATTTTTCTTAGCCCCAAGCCACCCATTCTTTTTGGGAGGCAGATAGTATCCCAGTTCAATAGAGACATCCTCTTCTTTTCTTTAGCTCCAACCCACATAAAGGTTCTCTGGATCCTTTCAAGTTTGTCTGCCATGTAGCCTCTAATTTTAAAGAGGGATAGGAAGTACACAGGAATCCCTTGGAGCGTGGAGGCCACCAGCTAAAATTTGCTAGCATTGCTTAAAAAATTCCCCTTCTAGCCAAAAAGTTTCCTTTGGGTTCTTTCAAGGATGGAGTTCCAAAAATCCTGGGACACCTCTTTAACCGTAAGGGGGAGGCCCAGGTAGGTAGAAGGGAGTGAGGCCACCAGACAACCCAGGATTCTAAGCACCTTATTTTGTAGCTCCATTGGGGTATTGAAGAAGAACAACATGATCTTCTAATAGTTGATACACTCTCTAGATGCCCAAGCATAACTTTCTAGAATTTGTTTCCACTACCTAGCCTCAATCATAGAAGAGTACCAAAAAGAAAGGTGTCATCCATAAATTGTTCTAACGCCACCTGAGGAAGAGTAGAAGCAGGTTTGATGCCTTTATTCTTCCCATGGTAGATAGCATACAAAGATTCCTACTAAGTACATTAGCCACCATAATAAAGAGGTAGGGGGAGAGGGGGTCTCCCTGTCTAAGACCCTTCTCAAGTTTAAAGTAAGCCCCAGGGGAGCCATTGACCAGAATAGAAAGGCTAATAGTTTGAGTACATTCTTGTATAATTTGGATAAACTTCTCATTAAACCCCATTTTAGTAAGAATTTTAATCATAAATGACCAATTGACTTTGTCATAAGCTTTGGAGATATCCAGTTTAAAAGCCATACCTGGAGCCTTTCTTTTGTCCATAGAATGGATGATTTCATGGGTGGCAATGGCCACATCAAGGATCTGCCTACTTGACACAAAACCTTTCTGAGTAGTGCTGATAATCTTGTCCAGTAGAGGTTTGATTCTGCCCACCAAGATCTTGGTAAGGATCTTGTAAAAGGTATTACATAGGCTGATGGGCCTGAAATCCATCATAGTGGTAGGATTGTCATGCTTTGGAACCAACACAATGTAGGTTTGATTATGATGTTTGAGGATGTGCCTAGTCATAAAGAAGTCTCTAGTAGCTTGGGTAACATTGGTCCCCATGATGTCCCAGTACTCCTGAAAGAACAATGGAGGAAATCCATCCAGTTTGGGGGCTTTGTAAGCTCCCATGGCAAAGACTGCATTCTTTACCTCTTCATCAGAGACTCGCTTTGTAAGCATGTTATTGTCACTAAGCATTATAGCACTTTTTATTTAGTCTAGAAGTTCATTTTGGATGCTATCTGGGCATATCGGACCCTCACTAGAGTACAGTCTCCTAAAGTAGTTGACCGCCACCTGGTTGATCTTATCCTTTTCCTTGACTTCATTCCCTCCTTCATCCTTAATAGCAGAAATAGTGTTTCTTCTTTTATGGATGCTGTCAGACCTATGAAATAAGGAAGTGTTCTTGTCCCCTTCAACAAGCCACTGGACTCTAGATCTCTACTTCCAGTAGATTTCTTATTTTTTTAGAGTTTCCTGCCACTTGTGTCTAGTCACCTCCTCCTCCACCTAAACCTAGGGCGGGTAGTTTCCAGTAGCCAACTGGGCCTGGGGGGAGTCTAAGACTCCAGACAGTTTCATCTTCTCATTGCAAAAGTCACAAAAATTATGTTTGCTCTAACCTTTAACCTCTCTTCAGATAATTTTGAGATTTTGGGCTATTTTGAACATGGTAGTACCCCTGATGTTAGTCTTCCACTAGAATTTCACTTGGTCCCTGAAGGATGGGTGAGAGCACCACATAATTTCAAATCTGAAGGGTGTCAAGCTGACCATGGGGGTGACAAGCCAACTGAGAAGGAGGAGGTTATGATCTAACATGGTACAATGGAGGGAAGAAAGTGAGGAGTTTAGGAAAAGGTTCCATGAAGAGGTGGCTAGGGCCCGGTCCAGTCTCACTTGGATGAGGTGGGAACCTTTCCTATTATTAGACCAAGTGAAGGGGCTCCCTTTCAGGGTGAGGTCAATAAGGCCTATGGAGGAGATAATATGAGCCAGCTCCCCCATACTATCTGAGTAATCCACAAGACCACCACAATTTTTTGAGGGGTAAAGAGGGGTATTAAATTCACCTGCTAGCAGGAAATTCACAAAATAGTCCAGGTCCAGCCAATGGCCAAGATCACCCGACAGTGAGGCTCTACCCACCCAAGTATTAGGAGCATAAATATTGAAAATAGTCCATTCAATACCATTCTTCCTGAAGGTGACCACAAGGAAGTTGGGAGAAGAAGTAGAAAGCTGACCAGTTATCCTGTTGGGGTTCTAGAGCATAGCAATACCACTAGATGCCCTCGTAGCTTCAGAATAAAGGAAGGTAGCACCCGGCCAAAGATTGGGTACTAGGGTATCGAAATTACTAGTAGACATCTTAACCTCTTGGAGGAGCAGAACATCAAGCTTGAGATAAAAAATGTAGTGTTTGACAACACTTTGCTTGAGGGAGCTGTTCAATCCCCTCACATTCCAAGAAAGGAAATTCATTTCTTACTTTTGAAATTGGATTCCAGGGTTTGCTGCTTACCTACTACAACATCCCTTGTGGTCCCCCATGATCTTCATGCCCTATCTGAAGGCCTTCCCCTGGGTGTTTCCATTCCCACAACATCCTTTTTAGGCTTGGTTTTCTTTCTTTTCTTTTTCCATTCCCTTTCATCATCCTCCAAGCCATTAAGGGAGCTGGATGGGCTCTTCTTCACAAGCCTTGGGGGGGTTTGGCATCTGGCTTTGGGGAAAGCACCTCCAGAGCCACCACAATGGTAGGTTGTTCTATCTCAATAGGGCTAGTCTTCATCTCCTCCGGGGGGCAAGGGGGGTGTCAAGGGGGTTTTTAATAGCTCCACCACCTGCTGAAGAATTGGTTCCTCTGTGGACTCAAGAGGACCCAGATCAGGGCACCCAACATTCATCTCCTAGGGGGGAATGATCTCACCTTCTTCCAGGGCTAGATCTTCAATAGTTGGAATTTCCATTTCCTTAGTCACCAAGGGTGGCCTAGTTTCCACCTTCTCTTCTTCACCTACAGGGGGAGGATGCTCAGCCACTCCTTTGTCCTTGTTCCCTTTTTTTTTGTCCTAGCTTGGAGGACATGCAAGTATCACTATCATGGCCCCTACAATCATAGTTCTGGAAAAATAGGGTAGCATTCTCATACACCAGAGCTTGGGTCCATCTACCCAGCTTAGATTTAAGAATGATACAGTTGGGCAGGGTTTTGTTCAGAGAAACATTCACACAAAATCTAGCAAAAACAATCTTGGACTTTGAACGAGTCACCTGGTTCGATGTGATGAAAGAGCGAAAGGAATCACCTATCCATCTAAAGAATTGTTAATCTGAAGACTTGTTAAATGTTAAATTTGTTAAATGTTATAATTGCAAGTGAATTGACAAGTTACATGAATTATTAGACTAAATGCCTTCAGGAATTGGTGGACAAAATGTCATTATCATGAGACATACAAATGTGAAATTCTAGATAAAAAAACTAAAATATTTAGAGAGAGTTCCCTTCATGCAAAGTATGGAAGTAGACATGAGCATATGATATCTTTCAGAAAAATATACATTGAAGAAAAATGATCACATGGAATAAAAAATTGAACAATACACACAAAATAAATTTAAGAAAATGATATTGGAGGATATGAAACTCCATATAATAATAATCAAAGTGGATTGATGCTAGACATAGATACCATTTTCTTCTATGTAATTAAGTAGACTACTTCAAAGAGATGTATCTCATGGAATGCCAAAGGAAATGTTTAAGAAAAAAAATAAAGAAAGAAAAGTCCACAACCTTTACCAGCTTTTGTAAATGCATAAAGACATTATGTTTGACCAAAATGGGAGAGGAATATGACAAGGCCATAGGAATATGAACAAATTTATGTAATAAGAAAAGACCTAAGATCCAATAAATAAAGAAAACAAGGGAAGGAAATATTAATAAGGGAATATAGATGGTGAATGATTAATGTGATGGGTTCTGTAAGATGAAAAGAGGAGAAATTAGTGTATGGTTGTGATAGGAAGGGGTTCATACATAATATAAAATATCCATTTGTATAGTGTTGAAATAGTTGTTTTTTTGTGAAATGTGAGTCGGAGTCAAAGGTCATATAATGTAAATTTTAGTTTTACATGTTTTAGATGTCTATGTTGAAATCTATGTATTTCTTTGAGAAAAGAGTCTTTCCATATTTATGCTATTGTTTGAGAATGAAGCTATAGGTAGAAGGATTCTATTCATCCTACATCAAATGGTACCAAAGTGAATGTTCATAAGTACATATAAGTAGAGCATTGAACATGAAGAAACTTGTGCCAAGACCTTTTGGTGGAAGTTGAAGAAGCTGGGTTATCCAAGAAGTTTGAGAGGATTATTATAGTTGCATGGAAGTCTTGTGTACTCAAAAGATGAGATGGAAAGACAAGAAATATAGAAAAGTGGTAAGAGATAGAGAGGAGCATGAGAGAAGAAGTAGGTTTAGACGATCCCTACAATGTTAAGAGCTAGCCTGAAGACTAGGTTCAATTAATGGAGAAAATAAAGAAGACATGAGGGTTTTTTATTCATTGGGTATAGATGATTCTCACATTGGAAAAGGAGAAAAAGTCGATATGGATAGCTGAATTTGAGAGATATGCACGAAAGGTAATGTAAGAAGTCTTATAAGAGATAAGGAAATACATTAAAAAAGGGAAATAAATGAGATATGTACACATGAAAAAAGAGGAGAAAAGAGAAGAAAAAATTTTCAAGGAACACAATTTGTTAGAAAATTAATGTTCTTTGGAGGACATGAATGTATTCAATGAGCAATATATTAATGTAGTGGAAGAAGAAGCTCAAAACATAGAGGTTGTTTCCAAGATTGATCAAGATCCTGATAAGGATTTTGTGTTATTTTGAATGAGTGAAGATGTCATAGTAGAAATAGTGATTGAAGAGGGTGATGTGTTACTTGAAGGGGAGATTAAAAAATATTGAAGGATTGAGTGATAAAGAATGTGTGTTATCTAAATAGATTGCAGTCCTAGCAAAATATGATGAAAGAGTCATTATAGTAGTAGAGGTACAAGTTGAGATGGTGGACACATGGAGTTGGACAATTTTTTATTTATGTTGAAAGGTTCCATGTGTACACCGGGAGGAAGTAGATGATATTGTATGTAGGATTTGGTGGATATGGTTAGTTTTCATTGGATTAAAATAAGCAATGGACATAAAGAGTAGAGAAGGTATTTAGTGGAGGAGGCTCGTTAATAGTGGGTTGAATCCCATGAAAGAGAAGAGAAGAGAAAGACTTTTCTAGAGATGGATGGAAAATGGTCGATGTAAATCTACGAGATGAGAGAGGGATGGGTAGGGGAATTATGGGTAGAGGGTGAAGATTGTTCTATGAAGATGTTGGAAGAGAAGGAAAATCAAGAGATTTCACATCCTTGACATTATGGTGGATTTAATTGTAGGTTTCATGCATTATAACTTCTCATTCCTTGAGGAAATCTTTGGAATAGTTTATAGGCATCTATTTGTGTAATTTTAACAAATATTGTAGCAACAACTACGTTGACAAGGTACCTAAACTATTAGACAAAATATCTTCAAGCATCATGTGGTAGAATTTCATTATTGTAGGGTATACAAATGTGGAATCATAGATAAAAAACCAAAATGTTTAAAGAGACAACCCTTTATGCTATGTATAGATGTATAAACAAGTTTGTGATATCTTTAAAAAAAGTATACCTTGAGGAAAGATGATTGTATGGAATACCATGATTGAACTTAATATGCTCAACCAAAAAGAAGAAAAAGGACATTGGAGGGTATGAACCTCCACCAAAGCATAGTCAAAGTGGATTGCTGCCATAGTTAACTACAATTATCTTGTATGATATTAAGAAGACTGCTTCAAAGACATGTCATCTTGAATGGAATGCCATGAGAGGTGTTTAAGAAAAAGAAAAAGAAACAATAGTAAAAACCATTTAACAACTTTCATAAATTTATAAAGATATTATGTTTACTAGGAAAGGAGGGGATTAAGAAGGGGAACTAGGCCTGTGAAATGACCTTTGTAAGAATAAAAAGATACAAGAGCCAATGAATATAGAATGGTAGGGAAGGATATATTAAATAGGGAGAATAGATAGTGAACAAATGGTGTGGTTGGTTATGTAGCATGTAAAAGAGGGTAAATTAGTGTGTGGTTGTAATAGGGAGGAGTGTATCCATAGAAAAAATATGAATTTTCCTAGTGTTGAAAGAGTTGTATTTGTCTATGAATTGAGAGTAGCCATTCAAGGCCATATAATGTAGATTTTAGTTTTACAAGTTTTAGAAGTCTTTGATATAATCTATATATTGTTCTGAAAAAAGAGTCTTTCCATATGTATGCTTATGTTCCATAATGAATTTATAGGTAGGAGGAATATTTTCTTCCTACATGAAATGGTAGAAAATCTAATTTTCCTATGTGCATAAGTAGAGTGCCAAATGTGAGGCATACTTTTCTAGGACTTACGAGTGGAAGTTGAAGTAGTCAAGTTTCCTAAGAAGTTCAAGAGGATTGTTGTAGGTGCATTGAAGTCCTAATAAATTGAGATATAGGAGAGAAAATTCATGAAACAAGATTAAAGTGATAAGAGTCAAAGAGGAACTTGAGAGTCATGGCAGGTTTAGAAAATCCCTCTAATAGTGAGAGTCGGGACTGACTTGAACTCATTAATGGAGAAAATAAATAAGTAATGAGGGCTCATAATTGATTGGGTATTTATGATTCTTGCATTCGAAAAAGGGGAAAAAAAGATTGATAGATGTGATTCAAAGAGAATCTAAGAAGGTGAGGAAATAATTATTAGAGGAGGAAAGGAAATGTAAGAGAAAAGGGAAACAAGTGAGAGCGACCCACATGACCAAAGAGGAGAAAAATGAAGAGAAAATAATAATCAAAAACCATCTATTGGTGAATTATTGTCCTTTGGAGGACATGGATGTAGTAGATGATAATAAGATTAATATAGTGGAAGAAGAAGTTTAGAATGTATCTAGATTGAAACCAAGATTTATCAAGAACCTAATGATGATGGTTCATTGTTTTTAATGAGTAAAGATGTCATAGTAGGAGAAGTGACTGAAGAAGTTGATGCATTGGTTGAAGGTAAGACTAGAAAGATTCAACAATTGGGTGAGAAATAAGATGTGTTATGTGAAGATGTGAGAATCTTAGAAAAATGTGATCAAATAGATATTGGAGCAGTAGAGGTACAAGTTGAGATAGTGGATAGATGAAGTTGTCAAGTTGTCGATTGTGTCCAAATTTTGTGTGTGTGTGAAGATGGTAGAGGATATTACTATTATACACTAAGTTTGCACCCTTGTTTCAAGCTCTTGTAGTCTTGATAACCTAGTATAACATGAGAATTATCTTGTGGGACCTGTGCTAATTGAGATGAGACCTCCAGGTTCTAGGCTAGTTCCTCTTGGATAATCACCTTAATTTGCTTCTTGAAAGGAAAGTAAATCTTTTGAAGGGATAGAAGGAGTACTTGAAAGGGAAATAACTTGAAAGAAAACTACCTACTAGGTGATACACCAAAATTAGGGTATGAATCTTAGTATAGAGGATGAAAATAATGAACAACTTAGGTCTAGGAGATCACAACTCTCTAAATAGGCCTGCATAAATATTTCATAGAAGGTTCTACAATAGAAAGAGACTATTCAGGGAAAGAGAGAACTTTACCAAACAATAGCATTCCTAAAAGTTTAGACACAATCTACAACCTGTAGACAAACATTCACCTCTGCAACTCGGCATAGGAATGAGACAAGATTGCTAAGGGGTTGTAGTATACCCACAAAAGCATTCACATCAAATCATCCACAATAACACACAATAATTGCAGAAAGAGAGAGGGATTAGGAACCCTAAGATATCACTCAAAACATACATATACTTCAATTCAATATGAGATAATTCAAACAAGGAAGCATAGGGACATGAAGAATTGTCACAAAATACCTTTGCAATGTTTGAATTATCAATGAAAGATTACAACTATAGAAGCTAGAGGGCAGGGAGAATGCCACAGATAACTCTTAAGAAGGATGAATTTCTTTTTACAATTGTCTCACTTTGAGCCCTAAAGCTCTCAAAAAACATTATATACATCTCCTATTTTTGCACGTATGCAGGAGTTAAGACCTAACTAGGGTTACATGGATTTTACAATAGAATAATATCAAACCCTAACTCAAACAAATCTGATCATGAATATATCTCTGCAACATCATGGCTGATCATATATTTTGTTTACGTGCCCATCCCTATACTACATCAACCCACATACAAGCAACCTGGATTCATCAAATTCCTACACAAAGTCTCACCATGAATGCACAAATGGTACCTTTAAGGGACAAGAAATGACCCAAGATGGCTGCCCAGACCTCCTCATCATCTTCTTCAACTGCAAATGTCCTGAAGACATAAATTTCTTAGCTACCCTCTACAACCGCAGCTTGCTTGAATCAATTGCTGGTAGAAAACCCTCTTAAAACCATTCAAATTTGAATTACAATGGCTAGCTGGTCATTTTAAAATGTGACCATAGATATCTTATGTTTTCTCCGCAGATGAACGGCTTAGATCACTCTTTCAATAGTTGTGAACCTCCTTGAAATGTCAAAATCCACCTCGACATGTTTGGACCAATGAGAATCGAGCATATCAGCATGTCAGCATGTTTGGACCCACTTCAAACTTTTCTTCCTTTAAGTCACTCAGTGACTGCGTGACTGAAGACCCTTTTTAATTCAAAAAGTCCTAGGGCTTAACCTCAGTTTGGTCAAGTGATTTAGTGAACAAGACATTTCATTGAGTCACTAAGTATTTTTACTAACCCTGGTTTCATCAAGCGAACATGAGAAACCCTTTGGTCACTGATTCACAGAATACTTTACTAACCCTGGGCCCATTTATGCCAAGACTCCAAATGAATGATGGGCACATGATCTCACGACCACTGAATATTCTCTCAGATCATGTGCCAGCCATAGATCTACATTAAACTGGGACCCTCTAACAAACAGACCCACGTGGAACCTCGTCATCACTCGGCAACCAATCATATTCAAGCACATCAGCATACTTGGCAATGCGGACCCACCTAACAGAGGCTGAACACCTCACAAAATGGATGGTCAACATGTGATCACATACCCTCAAAAGATTCCTTCAGCACATGCACCAGCCGTTAATCTTTATCCCTCAGACATCTCTGTCGATATTCTAACATGGTCCCACTGACACACTCCAGTCATCACCCTACCAGCCAATCAAAATTTAGCATGTCAGCTCCAACTGTTAGAGGACCCACCGAGCACTTGTCGCCTGAGAATAATGTAAAATCGATGGTTGGCACGTGATCTCATGATTCTGACAAAACTCATGAGAACACATGCCAACTGTAGATCTATTGCAGTTGTCAGAGTCCTTTGAAACGCTGGAACCCTGGTCCCACTGACACTTGCCAAATCATTAATATGTGGACCAATGAGAAGCCACTATTGTGCACACGTAGCAGTGGACCCACAAAAGCTTTGAAGCACTGCCTAAAAGGGAAGATCAACAGTCATCAGAAAATCACAAGCCTTTGACAGGCCCTTCACAAACTCACGACAACCATTGATCTTGCTGAGCTGGGACCCCACATAGAAAAACCACCAAAAAATTTAGCGATTACACGACCAAAGGATTTTTCCGAGTCGCTTAATGAAACACTTAACCTTAGTTAAGTCTGGAGAATACGTGAATAAGGCATTTGCTAAATCACTGAACCAAAGGGCCAACCTAGGGTTTGATTGAGATATTACCCAACTGAAGTCTCAGTCACTGAATCGCTAAATGGGAAGAAGAAAATGCGGCTGACTGGGAGATAAAAGCCATTTGTGTAATCAGGAAATGAAAGGAATATTCCACTGGGGATAAAGTAAAACTCATGACTGAAGGCTTAAAGCGCACATGGGAATTTACAACTTAAGTGGGAGAGATAAATTAACATGAAAATAGAACAAGGCCTAGGGTTTGTAGGGTTTTATTTGGCACAACGGCTACTTTTATGAATTTTTTAGACTATAGACCAGGGAGTTAGAAAATTTGCAGAGGCCAGGGAATAAGACCTAAGGCTATGAAATTTTCAGGGATGCTTGGCAAGGTAAAAACAAAGACCTTGGAATAGATTTTAGCCAAATTTGTATAGAATAGGAAAATTAGGGTAACATTTTGGCGATTTATGCTGGATGTCAGCCTGCTAGACATGGAAAACTAGTGGCCTTGACATAACTCATTAGGCATGGAGTCATACTGAGCACAAAATTTGACAGAGAGACAAAACTGAAATAGAAGGATGAACTTGTGCACAGGAACTTCTTGAAAAGTAGGAAACTAACCTAGAAAAATAGGGAAAGAAAATAAGAAACATATTTACAAGAATTTACAGAGAGGGATTAACCTCAAAATAGGGCTTCAAGTGAAATCCATTCACTGATATTGGCAAGGCAACTCCTTCAAGAGTTGATAGCTAAAAAGCATTAGGTCCCTTGCACTTTATTATAACAAATGGTCCACCCCAGAATGAATCAAATTTTGTATGTCTGCCAGGCTTGGATTTGAATTCATCCCATTTGAGAACTACATCTCCAGCTTTGAAATTTCTAACCCTGGCTCTTTTGTCAAAGTTCTTCTTTGTCTGAATCTAGTGAAATTCCATATCCTTCATGGATTTGTCTCTAATTTCCTCTAATTCCATCAACTGAGCATATCTGACCTACAAGGGATCCTCCTGTTCAAATAGGACATATTGGGTGGCCAAGTCCAAAGCTAGCAATTCAGTTGAAATGGACAACTTGGCCTATTTTCCATATACTAGCATATAAGGAGAATTACCAATGATTTTCTTTGGGGTAATTCTATCTAACCACACTGCAGACTTGAGCTTAATATGCCAATCTCTCTGATTTTCTTGAAGAGTCTTCTTGATTATCCTAATCAAGTTCTTATTAGTTGATTCTGCTAAACCATTGCCTTGGGGGTAGTAATTTGAACTGGTATTCAGATAAATGCCTTTTTTAACTCCCCACTCTGAGACTTTGAGGCCTATAAATGCCAATGCATTATCTGATATTATGGAGTCTGGAGTGCCAAATCTTTGAACTATATCATCATAAAAACTTAGGACAACACTCTCATTGGATTCTTTTAATGCAATTGCTTTTGTCCATCTAGTGAAATAATCAATTGCAGCAATTATCCATTTATGGCCTGCACTAGATGGAGGATTGATCATTCTAATGAAAGATGCCCCACTTCATGAAAGGTTTCTCTGTTCTGACTGGTTGTGGGGGTAAGGCTACAACCCTTTCTTTTCCTGCAAACATGGCACATTTGATGCATTTCCTCACATACTCATGACTATCCTTGAAGATAGATGGCCAATAGTATCTGACCCTCATGATTTTAAAAGCAGTAGTCCTAGGAGAGAAATGACCTCCAGAAGGTCCATCATGAAATTCAAATAGGACATCAGCTATCTTTTCTGAATCAATGCATCTTAAAAGGACACCATTGTGATCCTTTTTGAAAAGAACTTCATCTATCAAAACAAAAGGAATAGATTGTAATCTATAGTATCTTCTTTTTGCTGAATCCAAACCTACAGGACATTGTCTTGTCTTTAAGAAATGAACCATGTTAGGCAACCACCTTGATGCCTCAGCATGCTCTTCTGTAGAATGCACAACCAAAGATGCATCCATTTGTTTTGATTTCTTTGAACTCTCATCCTCTGCCAAATGTTCACAAAGACCTCTTCCTCTAACCAGCTTGGTAGTCTGTGTAGAAACTGATGAAATATTAGATTCAACTCCAAGATCCAGCTGCATGCAATAAACCTGTCACAAAGTATGAAGCAAGGATATGGAAAAAGCAAAACCCTCTTGTGCTCAAAATGTTGGAGCTCAAACTGTATTAAGAGAGAATGAAAGAAATAATTACAAAAGTGGCTTATAAGAACAGAAACCCTAAAGCCACAAAAAACTAGGTTGTGCAATAATAATTAATAGAAATATTAATTATTATGCACCTAAAAGAGATAGCTTAAGTGAAAAAGAATAATAGAGGACTTAAGTAATTAAATCGAAATGATTTAATTATAAAGTCAAATAAATCTATTACTCTAACACCCCCCCTTAAGCGTAGCTCAGGAGGAAGCTAACCTAGCACAGCTAAGAAAGCAAAAAAAAATGGGTCCCGGCAACAAGGCCTGATCAGGTACCCAGTACAAGGAAATCTCTATAAACCGGAGTAAAGGAGAAAACCCAGTGGGAAAAACTCCTCTCCAAAAAGAGATGTAAAAGCAAGCAAAGACAAAAAGAAATGACTTCAAGAGACTCTCTCAAAGCCATAAGTACAATGCGTGCTGCCAACCCCCCCCGTGAGAGAAGGTTGAGGCTCCAAAGCCCCCCTGGAAGGAAAGAACCCCTGGATCAATGAACAAGCCACTGGGACTCCAATGCAGAGGAGTGAAAGGCAGTGGACACTGAAGAGGTAACCTCGAGAGCTGAGGTGTCACTGGAAGGCCGAGCTGATGCTCAAAGGAGTAGACAGGAGGATCCTGAAAGGGAATCCCCAATGTAGGTGGTATGACAGGTGTGCTGACACTGTCATCAAAGAGGAGATGAATGTCCTCTGTAGAATCCTCAACAACTGCACCTGGTGGCTCGATGACTGGAGCTAGAGGATCAGGCAGTGTTGTAGGAGAACCGTGCTGAACAGAAAAGAGCTCAACAGGTGGTGGCATGGCAGTCATAACAGTAGTCTCAGGGACCACACAAAGGTTCAAGCGACCTGACTGTACCACATGATGCTCTCTCAAAGTAGGAGAGTCGTGCTCTGGCAAAGGTGGACCAAAGTGTGAGAAGGAGTAGAGACGGGTGGAATGATCAACTGTCCCTGTAGCAACAATACTTCCTGTCATACTATCTCGGATGAAGACTGAATCTGGAGTGAACTCAACTGTCTTCCCTGACCCATTGTGAGTAATCTGAAAAACTGAGAGAAGGTTTGAAGACAGAGATGGAACATACAACACATCATTGAATGTGCCATCCTGAATGCATACAGTGCCTTTCCCACAGACAGTCATAATAGTGTTATTCCCAATGATAATATGGGAAATAGGAGAAGCCTCAAAAGAAGAGAAGATCTCCCGAGAAGATGCCATATGGTGAGAAGCACCTGAATCGAGTATCCAAGGGACCTGTGAAGGGGATTCAACAGAAGCCCGTAGTGCATGACCCTTTCCAAGATCCTGTCCTGCTGTAGAATTGATAGAGGAAGACTGATAAGCAGACCCCTGAGACCCAGAAGAGGAGGGAGAGGAAAGATTGCTCTTCTGAAGAAGAGCTTGCAAATCCGCTATCTGTTTCTCGTAACCATCAAACTTCTTCTGATAGCAAAGTGACTCATCATGTGCTCCTTTCTAACAATAGGAACATGTAGGTCTCTCAGTCTTCTGTTTCTCCTTCTTAGAAGAAGATGGTGGGCCAGTAGAGTGCTGAGAAGAGGAATCTGATATCTGCTTCGGCTTCTGTGTACTCTGAGGTGACTTGGCAAGCAATGCTTGTGACTGTGAACCGGTAAGAGAATCCATCTGAGTGAGCTTTGATTGCTCACGAGTCAACCGGTCACAAAAAGTCTCGAAAGAGGGCATAACATGTCGTGCACCTAGTGCATCCATAGTGGAGTAGAAGGTAGAAGAAAATATCTGAAACTGTCCTCGAAGCTTAGAAAGAATCAGGTAAATACACTCATTGTCAGTTTTATTCTTCCCACATCCTTGCAAAATTGAACGGAGAGATTTGAACTTCATCAGGAAGTCCTCAATGGTGGGAAAAGAGTCAGGTACCAATGAAGTCAACTCTGCCTCAATCTGTAGTGCCCTGAACTCATTCACAGTGCCAAAAAGATTTTGAAACTTATCCCAAATGGCTTGAGGAGTAAGGCATCCATCAAGGTGAAAAAGTAGACTATCTGAAACATGTAGTGACATCAAACCCATGGCTTCATCCATCTTGTTCCTGTGCTGCATGACCTCAAATGGTCGAGTCAACTGAGGCTGAACTGGGTCCAAACAAGACCATAAACCTCGTGATCGAAGAAGTCGTGTCATACGAGCCTTCCACACATGGTAATTGTGTGGAGTGAGGAGCTCAACAGATGCTGTGTCTGCCATAGTGCCAAGTGCTCTGACTGTTTTCTTATTATGTTTTCTTTCAGAACTAGATAGAAGATGCAGAAGGGGTTTTGTTTTATGTGATACAATGTTTTGATTGTCTGAGATAAATGACAGAAAAGCAAGAAAAAACACCCCCCACAATTGATAAAACCCAATTCCAGCACAATTTCGAAAGCTCAAAAGAAAGAAGGAGCAAGAAACGCTTTAGAATGAAAATTTATGTACCTTGACTTTGAGGCTCAAAAATGACATTAAAATGGAAGAATAAAAAAATGAAACCTGCACCAATGCGACGGGCTCGAAAAAACCTTTCCGACGATATATCACACTTCGATTTTTGAGTCCGTATGAGCCCTGTAGGAGCAAAAACGCCCAAGTACCCCCAAAATGCAAGCTCTCTGGAAAAAACCAGTCACGAGCAAAATTTTGACGGCCGTTTGACCGTCACCAGCCCGTTGCTGACGTCAGCATGATGTCATCACTGAAAAAAATATCACCTGCCGGAAGGTGACGTCAGCTGCAGAAAAGGTGACGTCACAGAGGAGGGCGGACCACAGGCGGCACCGCCGGCAGAGGTGGTGACCGGGCCGGGCGGCGGTGGCGGATGGGTGGCCGAACGGCGGCGGTAGTGGCAGCGGCGGTAGTGCTTGGTGGCGGTGGCCCGTCGGTGGCGCTCCGGTGGCTGGCGGCGCGCGGGTGGCACGCGGGCTGAGCGCCGGTGGCGCGTTCTGTTTGAACACGCTGCGTTAAAAAATAACGCAAAAAATGTGATTTTTTTAATTTTTTTGCATCGTTTTGCGTGTCGTACGGCCCTAGGAGGCTAAGAAATTTTTCTCAGATGCTCCGGAGGCCAAATAAATTGAGTTTTATATGGATTTTAGGTATTTCAGACCTTCTGGACTCAAGGGTGAGGTCCGTTTTTGTCCAAAGTGCTCCAAAAAATTGCAACCCCCTAGATCCAATATAAAAAATAGCAGAAAACCCCAAAAAGAAAGGGCTTGATCCACAGCTTCAACAACCTTCGAACAAGCTGCAGCAGAATGGCTCTGATACCATGTAGAAACTGATGAAATATCAGATTCAACTCCAAGATCCAGCTGCATGCAATAAACCTGTCACAAAGTATGAAGCAAGGATATGGAAAAAGCAAAACCCTCTTGTGCTCAAAATGTTGGAGCTCAAACTGTATTAAGAGAGAATGAAAGAAATAATTACAAAAGTGGCTTATAAGAACAGAAACTCTAAAGCCACAAAAAACTAGGTTGTGCAATAATAATTAATAGAAATATTAATTATTATGCACCTAAAAGAGATAGCTTAAGTGAAAAAGAATAATAGAGGACTTAAGTAATTAAATCAAAATGATTTAATTATAAAGTCAAATAAATCTATTACTCTAACAGTCTGAATATCTATGTCATATTTCATCACCTTGGTGATCCAACAAGCTCTTTTTTCATTTAGGTCCTTGGAAAGCAAGAACTCCTTGACACTTGGATGAGTAACCTTCAAGTGTACCTTGCTATGGGTCAACAAATATCTAAACTTTTTAAGGCTCTTTACCACAGCAAGTACATGTTTCTCTACAAAAGAGTATCTCTATTCATACTCTTCTAAACCTTTGCTAAAGAAAGCAATAGGCTGCTCTAATCCTTCTAAATTTTCTTGAGTCAACATAGCAGATATGGCATCCTGGCCGCCATAAGCATAAAGGATGAAATCCTTATTGAAGTTTGGGTTTAACAGGGTAGGAGCTTCTATCAAGGCCTCTTTGATAGCTTGGAAATTGGCCTTTCCTTCTTTAGTCTAGCTAAAAGTTGAACTCTTCTTTAACATGGTTGTTAAAGGCTTTAGTAAATCTGCAATGTTAGGCAAGAATCTCCTAACAAAATTTATCTTTCCTATGAAAGATTGGAGACTTTTCTTATGATGTGGTAAGGGTAGCTCTAGGATAGCTACAATTCTCTCAGGATCCACTGTGATCCCTTCTTTGGATACTACATATCCTAACAATTTTCCTTCATGAACTACAAACACACATTTCTTGGGATTAAGAGATATCCCAAATTCTCTACACCTTTCAAAGATCTACCTCAAATGTTTGATATGGCCTGCTGCATGTTTTGAATAGACATTTATGTCATCTAAGTAGACCAGCACAAACTTATACATGAGGCTTTTAAAGGCCATATCTATTGCCTTTTGAAATGTAGCACCTGAATTTGAAAAAACAAAGGGCATCTTTTGATAAGCCATGGTTCCCCACTTGGTTGTAAATGTAGTCTTATATTGATCCTCTTCATTAACCAGGATCTGATTATATCCTGAATAGCCATCCAGTAATGAAAATCTCTTAGATCTAGAGACACATTGTAAGATTTGTTCCATTGAGGGTAATGGATGGTGGTCTTTTAAAGAAGCCTTGTTAAGATCCCTGAAGTCAACAAATAACCTTAGCTGCCCATTCTTCTTCCTGACAAGAACAAGGTTGGAAACCCAACTAGTATGTTTGATGGGGTAGATGATGCCACTTTCTATCAATTTGAGTAGTTCTTTATGCATAAGTGGCTCAAGCTTTGGATTAACAGTCCTTTGCTTTTGCCTCACTGGTTTGGCATTAGGCTCTAATTCAATGGTGTGCTAAGCAAGGGCTGGATCAAAACCTTTGAGGTCTTCATATTTCCATGCAAATACATCACTGAATTCTTTAAATAACTGAGTGTAAGCTTACTTTTCCAATTCAGTGTTCACCTTTCCAAATTGTAAGCTTTTACCTTGTTCCAACTCCAATTCAACATAATGTTCTTGTTGGACTACCAGGCCAGCTTTGTTCTTCTTAACTTCATCATCCTTGTTGAAGATAGTCTCTAAGGTGACAAGACCTCTAGGCATCTTATTAGACTTAAGTTGTATCACTTGATCACCATAGTTCTATGATGCCTATCTTGATTATGCTCTGAAAAAACATCTTCTTCAAACAAGAATTACAGAATTTGTTCATCATTGTCAAACACCTACCAATTGACATCATTATCAGGGATAGAGGGTCTGATAATCACTTTGATATGCTTTTGGTCTACCTCTTTTGAAATACTATTGGGGATGTCATACTGAGATCCAATAGCAGCTAATCTATCTGCATTTTGATTTAATTTTCTAGGGATAGCAACAATATTGAAAGCACAAAAATCTTCAATTGCATCCCAAACTCTATGCTTGTATGCTTTCAAGGTGTCATTTTTGGTTGCACTTATCCTTCTTACTTGGCTGACAACTAAGTCACTGTCACCATAAACTTTTAAAGCTTTGAGCCCTCCTTTTCTAGCCCACTCCAGTCCATTCACAAGGCTTTCATATTCTACAGTGTTTCTAGTGCAGGAGAAACTGAATCTAAAGGTAGTATAATACCTTTCTCCTTTTGGGGACACTAGCATAGCACCACCACCAGAACTATGTCTACTTCTAGCACCATCAAAGAATAGCTCCCAAACCTGATTACTCTGATCTTCTGAATCAGTACTTTCCCTGAGAAGGTTTGGTTCTATGGATCCACTCTCTTGTATCAAATAACTTCCCAAACCAAAATCCAAAATAAGATTTTCTTGGGCCTCTGAATCTCTTTCATCTAGAAGAATATCAGGGATACTTTCTATCTTAGTGCTTGCTTCACTAATGGTTTGGAAGTCATTGCTATCAAATATAGGGTAGTTTACATTGATGGTATTAGACACATATGGTTCTATATGGTGTGCTACCAATGGTTCTGATTTAATGGTGACCTTGGTCCCATACCTTGTGTGAAGTAACATGTGAGACCAATCAGAAGATAGGTAACCTCCTATTTTGGTTGTAAACTCCCTTGAAAGACATATAGAAAATAATGCAGGGAGATCTATGATATATATATCAAGGAGGATAGAAAAATTAGGACTAGCATGGAGAATTAGATTGGTATCCTTAGCCACACCTATAGTATTGACTGAGGATCCATCAAGTTGTGTAACTTTCTTTTGGAAGGGTTCATATTTTAGTCCTAATTGGTTAGCTACCTTCTTGGGCATCACAGTGCTAGTAGCTCCACTATCTACCATACAGTTATGTACTAAATATTTTCAAATAATTAGAGATACATAAAAGGGAGGTGGTTTTGAATTCCTACCTTGAATGGCATTGGCCTTGGAGTTGCTACTTGGAGCCTCCTTTTCTTGATCAATGTTAACCAACACTAGCTTTCCAGCTTCTTTTGCAGGTTGAGGAGTTGTCACTTCTGACATAGCCTCCCTTAAAATCTCAGGCTATCCTGGTAAGGCCAGAGAGTCCCACATAGACATGGTAACATTCACCTTCTTCATGTTGTCTACAATATTGAAAGGTGTTATATTGTGTACTCTTTGTTGTGTCTTTGGCATGATAGGTTCCATCTCCTTGAGAGTTTGGTTCTCTTTGTTTGTAATAGCAGGAGCCTTCCTAGGTATAGTAGGAGTAGCTTGCTGCAATGGCTCTACAGATGTAGTAGCCTTAGTATTGGAATCTGCTCTCTCCATCTCTTGAGCTCTCCTTTTTGCTCTTGTATAGGCAACAAAAGCAGCTTCATCATTGACTCCATTGAAGTTTGGCTACTCCCAATTGAAAAGAGTAGTCTCATTTTCTTGTGGCTCTTGTTGAGGAACTGACCCACTGGATGAAGCCTCCGATTGAGCTTGTGAGGCATTTTGAACCATTAGAGCTTGGTTCATCCATCCATTTGAACATGTAGCCTGATTATGAGACTGATTACAAGGAAAGAACCATTCATTATCCATAGCCACATTATTTTGACTAGGGACCATATCCCTCACTGGATTTGCAGAATTGAGAGGTGTAGAATTATATGGTTGGAATGGTCTTTGATTAAAACTTTTCCTTTGTCCTTGATACCCTCCTTGGTAAGATGGCCTATTTTGTTGATAAGACTATCCTTGATTATGATATGATTGATTAGGACCTTGGCCTTGTGGTTGAAATGGTGGTCTAATTCCTTGAACTTGCTTCTTTAGATTTGTGACCTCTTTAGTCAAGGTCTGTAACAAATTCATCATTTCTTGTTGACTACTTTGTTGGCCATTTTTTATTTCTTGCAGCTTTTGAGAGAAAGTTGTTGTTAGCTCTTAACCACTGGTACTAGCTTAAGGTGCTGGTATGGTGGGAATAGGGGTGAATGGGGGTACTTGTGTAGGTGTAATTGGTTGAAGGCTAGGAAAAATGGGCATTGGTGGCCTTCTAGCTATCATGCCTTCTTGAATTAAACAATTTTCAGCTCAGACAGCTATGTTAAAAGCCTGGGGTAAAGAAGTACCACCCATAGACAGGATCATGAAAAAAAATTGGCCATTTAGACTTTGCAAATAATATAGGAAAGCATGGTCAACTGATGGCCTTATAGAGACTAGAATCCTATTCCATGTCTTAAGGAATCTACTATTGTAATCTGTCATTTGTTCTTGAGGCTCTCTTTTAATGGTTGTTAACTACTCTATTAGAGACAAGTTATCTGATTTATCTTCAAAGTGCTTACTCAAAGCATCCCCTAATGCATCCCATGAATTAATAGAACCAATAGTTAGAGTTCTAAACCATTCAAGAGCCTTACCTTTTAGAGAGGCTGCTAATAATTTTGTGGCCACATCTTCTTGGGTTATGTTGTGTATGCTACAGATGGTGGTCACATCTCTTATGTGCTCAAAAGCAGTTGTCTGCCCTTCACCTGTGAAATCAAGTATACTCTTTAGTGCCACCAAGGGCACATCATGATGTACAAAAAAATTCAATGGACTCCCTTGGTTGAAAGGTGCAAAAGGAAACTGTCTAGCCATTGTAGGAGTTGTGATTTGAAGATTAACAACTATGTGAGTTGTATTTGCTGCTAGATTTGAATCTTCTTCTAGATCTCTGGTTAGAGATCTACCTCTTCTTCTAGAATGAAAGGGTAAAGGTGTCCTTTCTAAAGTATCAGGAGGTGTAGACTGAACCCTCCTTGTAGGGGATGTTCTTTGAGTTGACCTACCCTTGTAGCTTCTTTTTGAGGGAAACTCTACAAATTCAGTAGGCTTTGAGCTTCTAGTCTCAATCTTTCTCATAAACCTTAAACAACATTGGCCTAAATCTTTGAAACCAATGGAGTCACCAGATATACTTGATAGAACAACTTCTAGAAACTTGTATTATGCAATCTGTATATTAGAGATAACATAACCTTCAAACAATGAACTTCTTGTTTGCAGTCCCACCGAGCGTGCCAGAATTGTTGTACACTGGCACCAAGGTGGGGTGTCTTTGGACTTAATTTTGTACTGATAATCTTTGTGTATTGAACTTCTTTTAGTCCTTAAATTGAGCCATGTGGTCCCACCGGGTGTGCCAGAATTGTTATACACTAAGTTTGCACCCTTGTTTCAAGCTCTCGTAGTCTTGATAACCCAGTATAACATGGGAATCATCTCCAAGTTGTGGGACCTATGCAAACTAAGATGAGACCTCCAAGTTCTAGGCTGGTTCCTCTTGGATAATCACCTTAATTTGCTTCTTGACAAGAAAGTAAATCTTTTGAAGGAAAAGGATAGAAGGAGTACTTGAAAGGGAAATAACTTGAAAGAAAACTACCTACTAGGTGATACACCAAAATTAGGATATGAAACTCAGTATAGAGGATGAAAATAATGAACAACTCAAGTCTAGGAGATTACAACTCTCTAAATAGGCCTGCATAAATATTTCATAGAAGGGTCTATAATAGAAAGAGACTATTCAGGGAAAGAGAGAAATTTCACAAACAATAGCATTCCTAAAAGTTTAGACACAATCTACAACCTACAGACAAACATTCACCTCTGCAACTCAGCATAAGAATGAGACAAGATTGCTAAGGGGTTGTAGTATACCCACAAAAGCATTCACATCAAATCATCCACATTAACACACAATAATTGTAGAAAGAGAGAGGGATCAGTTACTCTAAGATATCACTCAAAACATACATATACTTCAATTCAATAAGAGATAATTTAGACAAGGAAGCATAGGGACATGAAGAATTGTCACAAAATACCTCTGCAATGTTTGAATTATCAATGAAAGATTACAACTGTATAAGCCAAAGGGTAGGGAGAATGCCATAGATAACTCTTAAGAAGGATGAATTTCTTTTTACAATTGTCTCACTCCGAGCCCTAAAGCTCTCAAAAAAACATTATATACATCTCCTATTTTTGCACATAGGTAGGAGTTAAGACCTAAATAGGGTTACATGGATTTTACAACAGAATAATATCAAACCCTAACTCAAACACATTTGATCATGAATATATCTCTGCAACATCATGGCTGATCAGATATTTTGTTTACATGCCCATCCTTGTACTGCATCAACTCGCAGACAAGCCACCTAGAATCATCAACTTCCTACACAAAGTCTCACCATGAATGCACAAATGGTACCTTTCAAGGATAAGAAATGACCCAAGATGGTCATCCAGACCTCCTCATCATCTTCTTCAACTGCAAATGTCCTGAAGACATAAATTTCTTAGCTACCCTCTGTAGCCGCAACTTGCTTGAATCAATTGCTAGTAGAAAACCCTCTTAGAACCATTCAAATTTGAATTACAATGGCTAGCTGGTCATTTTAAAATGTGACCGTAGATATCTTATGTTTTCCTGGCAAATGAACAGCTCAGATCACTCTTTCAACAGTTGCAAACCTCCTTGAAAAGTCCAAATTCTCCTTGGCATGTTTGGACCAATGAGAATCGAGCATATCAGCATGTCAGCATGTTTGGACCCACCTCAAACTTTTCTTCCTTTAAGTCACTCAGAGACTACGGGACTGAAGACCCTTTTTAATTCACGAAGTGCTTGGGCTTAACCTCAGTCTGGTCAAGCAATTTAGTGAACAAGACATTTCTCTTAGTCGTTGAGTCTTTTTACTAACCCTGGTTTCATCAAGCGAACATGAGAAACCCTTTGGTCGCTGATTCACAGAATGCTTTACTAACCCTGGGCCCATTTTTGCCAAGACTCCAAATGAACGATGGGCGCATGATCTCACGACCACCAAATATTCTCTTAGATCATCTGCCAGCCATAGATCTACATTAAACTAGGACCCTCTGACAAACAGACTCACCTGGAACCTCGTCATCACTTGGCAACCAATCATATTCAAGCACATCAGCATACCTGGCAACGTGGACCCACCTAACAGAGGCTGAACAGCTGGTGAAATGGATGGTCAGTGTGTGATCGCATACCCTCAAAAGATTCCTTTAGCACATGCGCCAGTTGTCGATCTTTATCCCTCAGACATCTCTATCAATATTCTGACATGGTCCCACTGACACACTCTAGTCATCACCTTGCCAGCCAATCAAAATTTAGCATGTCAGCTCCAACTGTCAGAGGACCCACCGAGCACTCATCGCCTAAGAATAAAGTAAAATTGATGGTCAGCGCGTGATGTCATGATTCTGACAATACTCATGAGAACACATGCCAACCATAGATCTATTGTAGTTGTTAGAGCCCTTTGCAACACTGGAACCCTAGTCCCACTGACACTTGCCAAATCATTAATATGTGGACCAATGAGAAGCTATCATTGTGCACATGTAGCAATGGACCCACAAAAGCTTTGAAGCACTACCTAAAATTGAAGATGAACGGTCGTCGCCAAATCGCAAGCCTTTGACAAGCCCTTCACGAACTCACAACAACCATTGATCTTGCTGAGCTGGGACCCCACATACAAAAACCGCCAAAAAATTTAGCGATTACGCGACCAAAGGATTTCACCAAGTCACTTAATGAAACACTTAACCTTAGTTAAGTCTGGAGAATACGAGAATAAGGCATTCACTGAATCGTCAAACCAAAGGGCCAACCTAGGGTTTGATTGAGATATTACCCGACTGAAGTCTCAGTCGTTGAATTGCTGAATGGGAAGAAGAAAATGCCGCTGATTGGGAGATAAAAGCCATTCACGTAATCAAGAAATGAAAGGAATATTCTACCGGGGATAAAGTAAAACTTGAAACTGAAGGCTTAAAGCACACATGGGAATTTAGAACTTAAGTGTCCGAGATAAAGTAACATGAAAATAGAATAAGGCCTAGGGTTTGCAGGGTTTTATTTGGCACAACGACTACTTTTATGAATTTTTTAAACTATAGACCAGGGAGTTAGAAAATTTGCAGAGGCCAGGGAATAAGACCTAAGGCTATGAAATTTTCAGGGATGCTTGGCAAGGTAAAAACAGAGACCCTGGAATAGATTTTAGCCAAATTTGTATAGAATAGGAAAATTAGGGTAACAATTACATGTAAGATTTTGTGGAGGGGATTGGTTTTTGGTGGATTGAAATCCAGAATGGAGAGAAAGAGTAGAGAGGTTAATTAGTGGATGACGTTGAATTCCATGAAGGATAAGAGAAGATAAAGACTTTGGGGGAGTGGGATTGCACATGGTGGGTGTACATCCATAAGAGGAGAGCAAAATGGTGAGGGTAGTTATGAGTAGAGGATGATGATTCTTCATGCATGATGTTGGAAGAGAAGGAAATAGAAGAGATTTCAGCTCTTTGACACAGAGATGGAGTTTGATGCAAGTTTCCAATAAGTTGAAATAGTATTCCAACAACCTAACTCCATTTTGTCATTCCTACAAAGAAAATTTTTCCTACCTAGTGCATCTATTGCAGGAGCACATGAGAAATTCACAATGAGTACCAACCAAAAATAATGTTTTTTATTTTATTTTTAGTTTAGTGGTGCTTTGTCATATCTCCATTAGCTCTATAGCATCAGTGATTTCTATGACCTCTTTATTGAACATTGATGAAAAATTATCTATATTGATCTAATATATATTTAAGGGATACGTATAATGTTGCACTAAAAAACTCAATAGTTACGCAAGGAACCGATTTCCATAGCATTTTCCTATATTTTTCCTACTTGTTCCTAAAGGAAAGCTCTAGAATAGCATATAAACATTTGGCCATGGAAATTTGTCAAATTTCATTGTTGCAATTGAATTGACAAGGTAGATGAACTATTAGACAAAATGCATTCAAGAATTAGTTTACACAATGTCATTATTGTGGGGCATAAAAATGTTAAATCATAGACAAAAAATTGAAATGTTTAGAGAGATGTACCTTTATGCAAAGTACAAAACTACACACAAGACTATGGCATTTGTTAAACAAATATACCTTGAATAAAAGTGATGGCATGGAATACAATAATTGAACAATGTGCACAAAATGAATTTATGAAAATGATATTAGAGGGTATGAACTTTCACCAAAGAATAATCAAAGTGGATTGCTACTAGACATATCTACAATTTTCATGTATGAAATTAAGTAGACTGCTTCAGTGATATCCCAGCTCGTGGAATTCTAGGGGAGGTTTTTAAGAAAAAAAAAAGAAAAAAACAAAATCCCACAACCTTTTCCAACTTTTGTAAATGTGCAAAGAAAATATTTTTGACCAAATAGGGAGAATATGAAGGGGCATTAGGCATGTGAACGGACCCGTGTAAGAAGATGTGAATGTATAATTGAACAAAATAAAATATCAAATGGGGAATACAAATGGGTAATGAATGGTGTGGTAGGTTGTGTAGCATGTAAAAGATGATAAAATAGTGTTTGGATATGATAGGGAGGAGAGCATGCCTGATACCATTTTTATAGGGTCAAAAGATTTATTTATCTGTGAATTGAGAGTGGCCATCAAAGGCCATATAATATAAGTTTTAGTTTTGCAAGTTCTAGATGTCTTCATTGTAATATGTGTATTATCTTGAGTAGAGAGTCTTTCCATATTTATGACTGTGTTTGTGAATGAATCTATAGGTAGGAGGATTATGTTCATCCTAAATAAAAAATAGATATGTACCTTTATGAATAATAAAATCTCTCAATAGTATTATATGACATTAATAGATTAATGTGAAATATCTATTTTCAACTATGGGGTAAATTATATATATGCAATGAAGTGTGGTGCGATCAATCTTGATTGATCAATGTTTGGAATATAGATAAAAGCTTTCAAATAAGATAAATAAACTGTAAGAAAAATATGTTTTGGTTATGGAGGATTGACCTTCACTCTTAGATGATCCTACATTAATCGATTAAAACTTGAAAGGAAACATTCAATAAAAATATTAAGCATTGTCCAAATGTAGCTAATTTTTGAAGATGGAATACCAACATAGAATGGTGCTATAAGAACTTAGTGCAAGAAATAGGGTTTCAAACCTTTGAAAAAATGGAATTAATAGAACAACGATAAAATGATATAATAATAAAGATATTTAGTTGTAGAAAAATTAGTAATCTAGCTAGTGTATGACTTATTATCAAATAAGTTAGAGATGATGTTATTTCATACTTCTTATCTCACAAATTTCAGAGATCTGATAAGAGGCTATAAAAAATGACTTATTTGAAAAGCAATGTTTTGACCAACAATTATCTTTCCATCTAAAATTGAAGTATTAGATTGTTTAATGTAAAACTAAATAAAGTTAAATTTCTACGTATGAAAATGAGCTAGTAATATAAAGATGATATATATCTAGATATCAATTGAATTTTACTTATAATAATTGTTTAATAAAGTTAAATCAATCACACCACTCAATCAATTTGAATCATACTAAAATAAATGCTTAATCAGTTACAAATTATAATAAAGTATACACTTCCCAACCTTCTACCGACTTCTAAATTTTAAAACAAAAATTAGTACTTGTAGCACAAGGATCCAATCTTCAAATTATATTTACAATTACGTGCGTTAGCCAAAAATCTAATAAATTAGGTATGGAGAAGGATCTTCCGTCCTAGTTTGTTAGCCATACATTCTTGACGACTTTTATCATTTCCATGTGGTTTCGTTACAATTGTCGATAGCGACTTCCTTTTTTTTATTTGCTTCTTCGTCGTTACTAATGGCGTTTTTGAAATATTCACTCTGAAAGTCTAGAGCTCAAATAGAAGATTCTATACTAGCTGAAAGTCACGTAACACTTGAAAATACGTAATTGGTAGCTATAGTAGATAACTATGTGACTTTTCTAAAGATTCAAAAATCAAATAGGACAAACAGTTAATGCGTGCATTTAGAGTTTTCATATAAAAAATTTTATCGACTGTTGAAAAGATAGTAGTGGACCAGGGCATCTTGTAATGATATTTAGATTAACGTAACTATATGCTGATTAGATGATAAGCATGATAAAAGGCAAGCTTGTCGCCCACTATGAAAAGTCTTAGAATCATTCATTCACGAGATTATAGATTTGTATTTGACCTAATAGTGTAAAAGTAATGCATCTCACATGGCATAATTGCATCACGATTGTCACCTTGAGTATTTTGTAAGGTTCAAGTTGGTCAAAACTACGTCTACATTTTTCTCTCTCTACATAGAAGGGTAAATGTAATGATCATGTGTAGGACATTTTGGCATTGGCAAGATGGCAGTCTTCATTTAACTGAACAATACTTTACAAGTAAAATATTTGAAGTTATCAATTTTTTTGATAGAATATGCGCTTAATTGTACTATATCTTTATATAATGCGATTATCAATCCATATTATAGTCACTTTCTGATATTGAATAAAGGTAGAGTTGTTGTGTTATTCTAAATTATTTATAATGCATTAATTCTGTATTAGGCTATTAAATAATCCTTTCTTGATATACTTCTATCATGTTTATGTTACCATTTTGTGCTTTCATTGTAAAATTTGATTTTTAATAATTTATAACATTAATCAATATTTTTATTCATCAAACATAAGAAAATATATGTGCTCCTAACTATTAAATAGTGATGTTATTTAAATACGTAGCTGAAAGAGAGTGATCATGCTCTACTAACCCTTTAAAAGAGCTTTCAAGCCTTGTGACATTTCCCAAATACTGTTTGTCCAAATATCTACTCACACATGTGCTTCTCTATGCCAAGACAACATAGGCCATTCTCAAGGATGTTTCTATGGACAAACAATAATCTTGTCAACATTCCTTATAACCGCAGGCAACCATATGCTCAAAACTTTCTTTCTTGGCAAGAACAAGAGCTTGTAAATCTAAAATGACATTGTCAAAATCCCCATTGTCATTCCCACTTGCAGGAGAACTGATGGATGCATCATCCACCAAATTCTCCTCATGAGTGGATGAAGAGGAAAATAAAACCTTAGGTACGTGACCCTAATTTCTCTCTTAGAGCCTCTTACTCTCAGTCTCTAAATTTAACAACCTTATTTCTTTTGATTGGTCATAAGACTTTATAGTTCAGGCCGAGCTACAAAATCATCCACTTTGATAAATTCCACATAATCAGACCTTGATAAAGCTGATGGGATCAATTTCTTAGAAACTACCCAATTGTCCACCTTGCAAGCCACAACACCCTTGGGAATTGATTTTAAATGCATGACATCCCTCAGATTGAGATTATTCATACTCATGGTAGTGTTAAATAGTTGTTCCTGTTGTCCCTTCAATGCAGATTTTACTCTCTTAACAAGCCTTCTCAAGACGTAGTCGAGCTTCATACTCAGCTTCACCTAATTTACTTCTTCATCATCCTTAATAGTAGAAACTTCAGGAATAACCTCTTTGACCAATTCTATCACTTTTTGCCATGGAACATCTCCCACTTGAGTGTGACCCTCTATTTTTATGGAAATAATAGATTCCTCAGCTTCATCCCACCAATGTACACAATGCTTGTTTGAGGCAGAAGACTTTTCATATAACTTATTTAATGTACCCATCAAATCAGTAGCAATTGTTGTGTTGGATATATTAAAGGCTAATGTTTGAGATAAGTGCAACTGAATCACTCCCAAGGTTTCTGGGTCCAAGACATCCCAATCTTCATCCAACATCATTTTTTTTTCTTCCCTCTTCCATGTAGCGGTCGTCACAAATCCTTCAAGAATAAGTAGGATTCTATCTACATCTTCCATGACTCATAATTGTCACATTAAAATTTTTAATCTTTCCTTCAACTAACATTGCTCCCACTCAAACTTGAATATCTTGTGTTACCTTATTGAACATCACAACAACTCTAATAACAATTTTTAAAATATAAAAGAGAAAACTAATAAAAGAATTCAAAACATAGACAAAGATTCAGAGATAAAACATAATTTTATAGTGGTTCACAAAAAATGGCTACGTCCACTCTACTAGAATGGAAACAACTTTATTATTTTCATTAATAAAATCTTACATAGAATAGAACAATAACATGCTTTTATAAGAAAATACAACAATGTTATCGGGAATATGAAGGTTTACATGTTATTGGAGTGAAACCAAGTGACTATTGGGTTTCACATCCAAGAAAATCAAGTATAATTGACACCTTTATGTTTATCCTTATTACGATAAGCCAGATATATCCATGTTAGGTGTGTCACAAATCATTTTATATATTTGTTAGCATTAGGAAGTTGTGTGCACACAATGTTGAAAGTATGTGGCTGAAGTGAATTATTTAAGGTTTATCAAACAATACTCGTCATAATGTTAGTGTTATAGAAATTATTCCACATCCAAGCTCCATCACCATTGGCGTTAGGGATAAAGTCATCGAATTGGAGGGTTATAGTTTACTTTGTTGAACATTTCTTGTAATGGTGGTAATATACTTCTCCTTATTCCAAACTGTTCATTCATAGATTGAGTGTCTAATTGAAATTTGAGGGCTATAATTTAATTAGTCAAGTATTTCTTATAAGGGAAATGACGTGTTTTTTTATTAATTATTCATAAAGTTCAATTAGGATGTTGATGTGTCATTGAAATTAGAGGGTTGTAGTTTAATTGGTTGAATATTTCTTAAAAAGAGTGATGATTTCTTTATATTATTCATTCAGGTCAACACTACTTTAACCAAATAGATAGCCTTAACATTGCATTCCTCTTAAAATAACTTCAACCTAAAGCTATACATTTATATCAAATAATAAATAAATTTGACTTTAATGTTTTTTTATAATTACTAAGAACATGGCATAATGATCAACATACTTTTTTTCTTTTAATTTTTTTCTATCATTTTTAGAAAGTTCAATCATAGAATGAATATATCATTGAAATCAAAGGATTGTAGTTAAATTAGTTGAATAATATCCAGAAGGGTGATAATTCACTAATTGATTATTCATTTGGTTACATATTACTTTGGCTAAATACACATATTACATTTATATAAAATAATAATTTTAAATATATAATACTCCTAATGTAATTTTAACATCTTTCTATAATTATTGAGAATATGGAATATGAACTAGATAATTTTATTTTATTTTATTATTGTATTTAATTGTCAAATAATTTTTTATTTTACTCAATTATTTTTATTTGATACTTTTGTGGGATTTTGAAGTATATCATGTGATCAACAAAACAAGATAGTCACTCTCGTATTGTTTGTTTTTAATTTATTTTTACTATATTTAATTGTGAAAAAGTTTTTGTTTCATTTATTTATTTGTTTATGATACTTTTTGTGAGATTCAAAATGTATCATGTGATTAAGAAAGTAGGATAATCACTTTCACACTTTTCTTCTTTTAAATTTTTTTATTGTATTGAATTTAGAATAAAATTTTATTTTATTTATTTGATTCTATACAATACTTTTGTGAGATTTGATGAGTATTACACAATTATGAATGTAAGATAATCATTTCCATTCTTTTCTCCTATTAAAATATTTTTTATTGTATTTACCTATGAAAAGAAAATTCATATATGTTTTTTTTGTAAATGATGCTCTTTGCATAATCTAATGAATATGTTGTGATTAATAATACAAAATAATCTCCTCTGAAATTTACTTTTTCAAACAAAATTTATTATTTTTAATTGTCATCATTTTAGTTTTTATATTATACTTATTTTTAATTAATGTAAGTGGGTAAGTGGACCAATCAATTACAGATAAAAAAACAAACCATCAAACCAAAATATTTTTACAATATATATAACAATTGGTTCACCTAGAAACATAACATAGGATTTTTTGATTGACCCTTTTATTCTACCAAACAATAGTCCAAGAATAAACATCCTTTTGTAAAGAAGCTAATAAAGAAAGGCTAGAGGAATCATTGGAGGTAGTAGACAAGTCACTAGGAAAGCCACAATATTTTCTACGGGAACATAACAATTATAGGATAAAGAGGTAGGATCCTTGAATGGAATGAGACTAAAAATTTGGAAGCGACTAGATGTGGTCATAGGAGGGGCCATAGGAGAAATAAAAAATCATAAATAATCAAGAAAGGGGCCACAATAGTAGGGAAATAATGAAACATCAAAATAGATACAAAAATAAGAGAGGGGGGATCAAATTCATAGATGGTGCTTAACCTAAAAGCTGAGTCGATGAGAAAAATTGTGAGATGACATATTTCATTTTATTTCTGCAAGGTTTAAGAAGAATGTAGCTAGGATCCACAAGGGCATGAAGAATCCATACACTCTAGATAGTAAAATATCATGTGGACTAGAAAGGGATACCTTTATACTTTAGAATCTATCTCCACGGTATCTTCCCAGATGAAGTGAAATCTTAGAAATAAGTGGCCTAGCAAGGTCCAAATCCACCAAAATCTTAGCATAGGAAGTGTAGGAGAAAAGGTTGGTATTAGAGTCAAATTTAAGGAAATCGCATTGTGTATTAGTGATAACATTGTAGGAAAATTGCACAAGAAGTAGAGGGAAAGGTTACCTATATCCTTACCTATGTAGGGGAAAACTCAAGAGGTTAAACTAAATAGTAGATTCATTTTTTTTTTATAAATGGGATTAAAATTTTTTTTGATTAAGTAAAACAAGTTTTACAGGGACCCTGAAACCCACAACAGATTAAAGTTTAAAGAAATTCAAGAGTACCATGCAAGGAAAATAAAACAGAGTATCTAGGACAGGCCACCATAGGGCCAAACAAGAAAAAATAGAGAAAGTAAAGTAGAGCCAAAGGATAGTGCACCAAGACTAGTTAAGTCAAGCTTCTGAGCATGACAACTACATTGGTTTCAAGGGCCTCCATCAGTTGAACCTTATCTTTGATGTTCTGCACTTGGGAACCTTGTGGATCTACCTTCTCCCTGTTCTTCCTAGTTTGAGCCCTAGTTTCTTTACCTGGTCCTTCAGTTGGCTCCTTGTCCTCCTTCATAGTCCTCTACTTGGAATTGGGGTCCATTTTTTCTTCCATCTTTTTAATCAGCAGCTTAAGGTTCTTGTTGGATGTTTTAAGGATGTTAAAGTTTTTCTCTACCACTCCCTTGAGGGGTTTTTCCAGACTTATCATTTTGGATTCCATGTTCATGACCCTGGTTTCTAGACTTGGCTTAATCTCTGTGATCTTTCCCTTGTTACCCAAGCCCTGAATTTTTTTCTTGATGTCCTTGATCTCATGGTAGAGCCATTTGAAAGATCAAAACTGGTCCAACATACTTTTTTTAGTGCTGTTAAGAAAATCCATGTCCAGCTCCCTAGCTTTATCATTGAGCGCTACTAGTATAGGGTCTATCAATTCTTCCTTGTGGACTTTTCCTTCTTTGTCCTCTAGAATCTAAGGAAAGATGACTTCCCTTATTATTCCCATGCGCATGGTGTTGATATTGAAATTTCTCCAGACCTTTTTACCCCTCCCAGTGTCTTGAATATTATACTCTCCCCCTGAGGCTTCTTCAGTCTCATCAATCCTTATGGGTGACTGCTTAGTGCCCTGCTCATTTTTTGCTTTAGTCACAGGGGCTTGATTTTTAGTGTTAGTGTCTGGGGACTGAGGAGGAAGGGTTTTTTCCTCGCTGATAGTGAGATCGACTGATAAGTGACCAGAAAGGTCTTGCATAGGTTTGGGGGAGTCCTCCTTGTCATGTTCTTGCATAACGACATAATCCAAAATGGGGTTTCCCACTTCTTCAATTGAATCCATTTCTTCCTCCTTTTCATTTTACTCTTCCTCCAAGTTAGTCTTCTTCCTATCCTATTTTTTGGAAGGTAATTCCTTCTTGATAGTTTTTAGGGGGCATTTTTTAGATGGGGAGCCATTGCTCTATTTCTTGAAATCAACTTCCTCACTATCATTTGAAGGAAAACCCACTGAAGAGACTGAAGGAACATAATCTGAACTAGAGTACTCACTGATAGCCTTTCTATCCCCTATTTCCTTGCCCATGATTTGGGTTTTAAAGAATTTGTATAACAAAAGGATTAAACCTTCATGCAGAGCAGGATTAGCAATTTTGTTATCTCTAAAACCAGTTATATTCTTGTTCATTGAAGAGAAGAGATAATACGGAATGGAAATCTTGAAACCATGCCTAAAATGATTAAGCAAGATGAAATGATAAGTATGGATTCTATCAAACTTGGTATCCAGGGTAATGTAGTAGATGAGGGCCTTCAGGACATACTGCCAGAGCATCTTCAAACTCCAGGGAAGGTAGTAGGAACCCGCTTTGACAATGGTGTTCATCTCAATGTCATCCCTCGTGAACTTTTTGACAACCATATTAGATAGTTTTTGGTCTCTGTAGAATTTTTCCTCAGTGGTAGGAATGCCAGAGACCAAAGAGATGACCTCCTGCATGACAGTGAACTACTTTCCATCAATCTCCACCTTCCCATCTTTCTAGGTATTGACAAAGATTTTGGTGATGTCCTTCCTACACCCATGGAGAGGTTCAATAAAAGTGGTAACTTGCCCTTTTTGTAAGGCATTCTAGATTTTTATTTGCTTCTTCCATTTCTCAGTGTCACCCTCCAGCTCCCTTCTTAACCTCTCCCCAACCATGGCTATTGTGATAGCTCTGGTAAACCTCTGGTTTTGCTGATAATTTCTACTTGCCTTCTTTCTTACTTCAATGATGCTCTTTCCAAAAGTAGGATTTTTAAAATGAGTAAAAGCTATGGGGAAGAGGGCCCTAAAAGCGTGTGGAGGTGATGTGTTATTAAAACTCGTGCAACTCCGCCACAAATCACCATGAGTGAAATAACATCTCTTAACTAGCTTGTTGCAGTTATAATAATTATTAGGTAAAGCCACAGTACTTTGAAGATCACCTCAATCCAGAGAATCCAACTGGACTTTATGGAAAGTTTCATCATTGTTCCTTAAGTAGTAAGTTTCCTAGCCAGAAGCCAGTAAATTAGTCCAATCAGCATCCCTATTGGCAATAGAGGTAAGCATGTGAATATAGATTTCATCCTCCAAGAAATAGGTCCAAGTGGCACAAAATGTGATGACTAATGCAAGATCAAAGCCACGTCTGCTAACCTGGCCAAGGGAGAACCAGTAGTTTTTGTTGCATTGAGGATCATACACGGCTATCAAAATTTTTTTAATTTCTATAGAACAAAATTTTCTTCTTCTAACAATCATCTTGAGTGAGCTAATGAGCACATCAGAATTCTTTGAAGTGACTAACATCTCTTGCTGGGAGTATAGGTAGCCTGGATGGTTTTCTAGGTTCCATCCACAATGTTTCTACTTGCTTCCTCTTGCCTTATCTGACTTGCTTTTTTTTTGCCTGGGGATTTGAGTTTAGCCCCCAACATCAGCTCTATTTTTTCTTCTTGTAGCTACAGGAGAAACCGAGGAGGGATCTCTACTTTTGGATCTCTTCTTACTTTGAACGTTCATCCATCCCTCTTTTTCCTCTTTATATTTAGCAAAGGGCTCCTCCATCTTGGTGAGTTTCTTAGGAGAGATAGAACCCAAAAGAAGATCCATTTATTGGACTTTGTTAGAGTCCTGTATCTCAGGGTGGTTGCATGAGTCTGGGGGGCCACCAGGTTTAACACCAGCTGGGCTAGAATAGCATTCTTCCAAAGGGGATTCTAAGGAATTCGAGACGAAGGAGGAAAAGGTAGAACCAGGGCATGAATCACCCCCTTCCCCGTAACCAATGTTACATGTGTCGTTAATGGAGTCTTTCAAAATATTGACTTCCAAGTCTATGCCTTCAGACTAGGGATAATCCTTTCTAAGAGCCGAACACTCTTTACTTGGTGTTGTTTTCTCCTTTGGTTCCCCTGTGTTAGGGTTTTCCAAGACCTCCTAATTTTCCTCTGGCTTATCCTTTTTTTTCCATACTCTTTGATTTGGGACCTGCGATTTAGAATGAGAATTGGTAGACTTCCTTGCAAGGCGTTCTAATTCATTACCTAACTTGTTCTTATTAACAACTAGAGCTTTCCTTTCTTTTTCCAAGCTCATGCGCACTGGACACAATCTGGCTTTATGTCCCAATTTCTTACAATGGAAGCACACAAAAGGGATACATTCATAATCTAGCTTTTGTAAATGTTTTCCCAGTTTAGATTTGAGAACAATGATTTCCAGCATATCTTGACCCTCTTCCACCCCAATGTAGATCCTAGCATAGGTGAGGCGGCTTTTAGCCATAGTCACAGGGTCAATGGAAAGTAGAGAACCAAAGGATTTGGAAATACCATCGAAGACATCTTCGACCCAGAATTCAAAAGGGAGTTTTGGGAGTCGAACCCAAACTGGGGCCTGGACGAAGAAAGAATCATTGAGGTCTAACTTCAGGGTCCATTTTTGCACCACAAGAGTAGCCTTGGAAAATGACTAGGTGCTTGCACAAAGGATTCTATCTAGGTCTTCTTTGCAGGAGAACTCAAAGGAGAAAAATCCCTTCACCATGGCCATGACAAGGACTTTCCCCTTAAGCTCCCATTTCTTTTTCACAAAGATTCTCACTATATAGATATGTTGGGTCTAGACCCTAAAAATTTTCCTACAAGAGTGTGGTCTATTGAGGCAATGTTGTAATCCACCAGCTCATCAGGAATTTCCAGAATAAAATTTCCTTTCTCTTAATCAAAAGGATCCTTTATGGAAGGGAAGGAAGACTTGCCTGAAGGTTGTATGCCAAAAAGGGTCAACCATCGATGATGAGAGGATTTTTCGCTCTAATCCTTTGTCCGAGTCTTCATGGCAGAGGGGGAAGGGGAAGGGTTTCCTTCTCCCTCCCCGTCCACCTTACCAGGGTCTTTCTGCTTGACCCTTGGGTCCCCTTCCATGTTCTCTTCATTCCCCACTCCCTGATATGCAACGACACCATTGCTAGCAACATGCTCAGCCTGCAAACCAAGGTTCCCGCCCACATTCAAATTCAAACTTCCCCCTGCTCACCCATTGTCGTCCATTCATTTTTCAACGATAGGAAGAATCTCACAATGGGATTAAAATGTTTGTGTTTCATGATTTTAATGATTAAAATGAAGGAAAAGTCCCAAAAAATAATATTTAAATTTACTATTGAATTACCTACCAATTATCATCAACAAATTTTTATATGGTTTTTATCTTATTAAGTGATCTTAATTGGTAGCTCAAGGTTGTGCAAAACTATATATGTTGTAAAATGTATATTTAGTCTAATGTGTTGACAAGAATTTCTAAAATCAATGTAGTACTCATGGATTAAGAAAATCATGATTTAGTTCATATCATATAGTCTTTTACATCTTTGCACCTTTTAATGCGTTTCTTTTTCTTTGATAAGATTTGAGAAGTTGTTGCAAGAAATGGCTATTAAATTTTTATTATAATCTTATTCTCACTAATATATTTAAAACTAATATGCTCACTAAGTGTGTGTGTGAAATGAAGTGTGGTATGATCTATGTCAAGATTGTTCAATGATTGGAATATAAATAAAATATTTCAAATAAGAGAAATATGTGTGAAAATATATTTTTTGGCTATGGAGTATTGATCTTACACTCTTAGATTCTCCTACATTAATTGATAAAAACTTGAAATGAAATAGTCAATAATGTATTAGGGTATGTGCAAGATCATGAGGGGCCAAACTATGCCCTTAAGTGGCAATGAAAAATCAGCAAATCAAGGTTAGTCAACTTGATGTGAAAATTTCAACTAGCTATGAACCTAACATCAAAAAGTTGTAAGAATAGAATCTATAGAAAATTGAATGTAGTTTCTAAACTACTAGGCCTTTTTTGAGAAAAAGTTAGTATGATTGGTGAAAATTATAGATTTCAATGGAGCAGTACAAAAATTTTAGGAAAAAAATAAGTAGGTGTATGTCTGACCACCTTAATCATAATCAAATGATAATATTTTATTATAAGATTTTATATATAAGTAGTAGACTCATGCCTGGATGTGACGCATATTTTTTTGAAATTTTATTACAAAAATATAATTAATTATGAATTTTTTTCCACAACATTTTCAGAATAAAAAAACTCATATGTCTGACCACCTTAACTCATTCAAAACTTTACAAAATTCAAAATTTTGTTTTTTTTCCTTATAGTAGGTGAAGCATAGAATGTGACACATTTTTTAAATTTCAAAAATGTTATAGTATCTTAAAGTTATAGTCATTTTTCAATCAGTATATAAATCAACACTTTAGAGGTAGCTCAATTAGAAAATAACTAATAATTACTTACCAAATTCAAAATTTGACAGCAATTATATCGATAGAAAGCTGATAATCTCCTTAAGATACCCTTTTCATTTTATCAAATTTGGGTGAAAAAAAAGTCGTCAACTACATTGTCAAAGTTTTGAATTGACATCACCACTTTTTGGCCCCTCATGATCTTGCACATACCCATTAAGAATTGTTCTAATTTAGCTAATATTTTTGAAGATGGAATACCAACATAAAGAGGTGATTTAAAAACTTAGTGCAACAAATAGGGTTCCAAACCTTTCAAAAAATAAAATAGATAGAAAAGTGATTATTACATGATATCACAATAAAGATAATTTCTTGTAGAAAAATTAGTAATATAACTAGTGTATGATTGATAATCAAATAAGTTAAAGGCAACATTATTTCAATCTTCTTATCTTAAAAAATTGAAATTTTTGATTGAAGACTATAAAACAATGACTTGTTTCAAAGGAATGTTGATCTAAGTCAATGAATTCGCTGAAACAATAATATGTGGTGTGAATTAAGAACTTGCGATAGTTTATGTTAAATTCCAAAAAACTTGCAAAATCGAAAGAGCTGTATGCAATCCAAAAGCCATATTCTTATTTGAAATTGTAAGAATAAATACAATCATAGAACATTAAGAGTCAGCAAAACCGCAAGAATTCAAACTGGATACTTGGTTATAATAAAAATGATAAATTAACATGATCAAATTTGTACAATCCATTTCCAAATTCATGTGCATTTATAGATTTTATTGTGTGTGTGATTTTTAGCATCAACATTTTGGATCACACTCCTTGATCAATCATCGAGAAGAGAGAGTCCAAGAATTGTGATCTTTTGCTATTACAATTCTTGCACTCTCTCCTTGTAATGATGGATCATAGAGTGTGATCCGAAATGTTGATGGAAAAAAAATACAAAATAAAATCCATAAATGCATATGGATTTAAAAATGATAAAATTAAAAAAAAAACTAGGAATCTACTTACCCCAACTTCACGGGGTCATAAATTTTGAGTCGTTCCTTAAAATTCAGAACCGTTTGCACTGTTAGAAAGAAAAACTAAAAATATAGTTTTAGTACCTAAAATAGTTCTTATTTTAGGGACGCATGAAAGTCTCAACTTCAAATTTTTACCAGAAGGCATTCAAAAAATGCAATTTATTAGAACCTGCAAAAAAACCAAAAAAATATGAATTTTTTTATTTTTTATTTTTATCAGTTCTATGTCCTTGGTCACTCTGGATCATTCCTCCCATCTTGAGAGGAAATGGGCCCCATTACACTAAGATTCTAGAATATATGAGGGAATTTTGCTCTAATATATTCCTTGGTTAACCACTTGCCCCAATGAGAGAAATGCCTTGCTCAAACCACTTGATAAAGAGGAAATTTGTGATTTGACGCAGGGGAGGGTGGAGGATCCAACAATGGATGGTCCAAGCCTACACTTCTAGTTATAACCACAACAAGCACAATGAAATTCAACAAGATAATGTTTCAAAACATAATTTCATTCAACATGCCCGGCTGTGAGGCCTTCTGGGTTGCGGCCTTATATAATGAATTTACAAAGTATCCAGGCTAGTCTAGCTTTGAAACACATCAAAAATTGATGGAAACACTAAGGCAGATCTAAACTCGAGCTTGCAAGCCTCTGAGCAATCTCCTTTCTCCAAGCATGCAAACCACTAGCTCTGTTGTTACAATATCAGATAAAACATCTGATCTACTAGATCTCGCAGGATCCAATTATGATCCTTACACCTTCTACTAACTCTTCTACTACCAATCTCCCCTAAACATCTACCCAAGCTCTTAATATATAGCCAGCTAAGCCACAAGTCGGCCAGTCAGGCTTTAATTACATTATAGGTCCAGCCTAATGAGAGATACCAAAACTAATGAAAGAAACAACCAAACATGATGCACCTTTATATTTAGGTCCACATATGATCCAAGAACATTTATCTAACTTAGAAAGATCCAATTCCAACATACGGAACCATGCAAGATGAAAAACTCCACGTTTCACGTGCAAATTGGTTGAAAATTGATACCCAAGAAAAATGGTCATAACATTTAGCTCATAATGAATTAATAATTGCGGTCTTAGGAGAAGATATTAATTTAGGTCCTCTTAAAGGCCCTAATATTGAAAAGGATGATTCATTAAGGATCAATGGCTACACATCACACAATCGACACCTAGAAAGCAAGAAAATACGGCTTTGACGATAAGGAAAACAACTCTAACTTTGAAACGGTCCATCCAATCCTTATGAGATCATAGGAGAAGGTTCAAAAATAGGTCCTCAACATAATGGAAGCTTCACACAACATGAAACCAATAAATGAAAAGATTATAATTCAAACAACAGAAAACATGAAATGTTTTTGTTTGATGCAAGATTGCTCAAAGCCTAAGATGCTCCCGCATCAGACACCTTAGGTAAATAAAAATAATGTTCTCATGAAAATTTCAAGAGAATCAATTTAGGTATGCCATATATTTTCTTAACGCATATCTCCTTTTGTCCTTCATTCCATGTTGTCTTTACTTTATCCACTATCAGCAAATCAGCTTGTCCTGCACCTTTCTCATCTTTCCTTTCTGCTATTGATAGAAACTTATTCTGACCATCTTCTCCAGACTTACTAATCAGCTCAGCATCATCTGCAGTCCTCTCTGTCACTAGTGCCATTATTTTCTACACTAGCTTTTTCATAAAATACATCTGCCTCTTAATCTCTATAAATTCCTCAACTATGTCATTCTCTTTTTCTTTCAAAGTCAGTTTCCTTTCATCCACAGGAATAGGTTCATCAACTCTCTACTCCTAATGTTTTTCATAAGGAAAAAACCTAATAACTCCACATCCCTTAGCCCCAACTTCCTGCAAGGGTAATAAATTATGCCTGGATCCACCATGCATTGCCACATATGTATTTACATGACCGTCAAACAAAACATGTCTATCAAATTGCCAAGGTCTCCCGAGCAAAAGATGACAAGCATCCATAGGCAATATATCACACAATATTTCATCATGATAATATCCAATTTGAAAATTAACCAAGCACTGGTCTTCAATCCTAACCTTAGAAACATCTTGTATCCAACTAATCTGATAAGGATTAGGATGTTTCCTTCTTTCCAAATTCAACTTAATAACCATCTCTTCTAAAACAAAATTTTTAGAACTGCCACCATCAACTATAACATTACATACCTTATCCTTGCACTTACATCTAGTTCTAAACAAATTTATTCTTTGCACTGGTTCCTGGACACATGTAGCCAACCTCCTAGTGATAATAAATTCACCTTTTTATGGAACATTCTCAAAGTCTTCTTCGGAAGTTAGTGCAACTCTTTTTCTAGGACATTGAAAACTTCTATGACCATGTTCACCACATTGATAACAAGTACCAGTGAAGTCATTTTTCCATCTCCCTCTTTGTCCATGATTGTAGTTCTTAGTGACTTGACCACTGCCAAATCCTTCATCAGTCTTCTTAGGATTACCTCCAGCAAGTGTTTCATCAGTCTTTCCACCTTTTTTCCTATTATTTTGTCTTCCTTCAAACCTTTTGTTCAACTTCTCCTCAATCTTCAATGCCATCTGATAAGAATCTCCTATAGTTTTCATCCAAACAGTAAGTAACTCTTCTTGAATACTAGGTCTAAAGCCCTAAACATACCTAACAACCTTCTCTTTATCAGCTTTAGAATGACCAGTCCTAATCAGGATTCTATAAAACTCCTTAGTATACTCCTGTACTGATTTTTTGTTCTTCTTCAAGGCTTGCATCTTCTTAAACATCTCTAACTCATAATCCACTAGAGTGAATTTCTTCTTCAACTTGTCAACCATTTGATTCCATCTAGTGATCTTTTCTTTTACTCTTCTACTTATTTCCAATTGAACTTCTCTCCACCAAATATTTGCATGACCCTTCAACTTAGTCTTTGCAAATTGAACTCTATCAGGATCTTCTATTTCTTCATACTCAAAGTATTCATCTTGTTGGTAGCTTTTCCTTGCAGGACCAAACTTGAATCAAAAGGTGGGCTTGATCCTCAAATTAGGCACTCAAGTTTGACAAGAAAATAGAACCAATTGACGAGGATAGAGAACATCCTCCTTCTTCTTTGAGCTCCATATCACTTAGGTGGGTATTGCCTTATCTGCACACTCAAGACACCTCATGATAAAAAATAGGCCTACAAATAGATTATTGTGGAATAGTCTTCAAACCCCTATAGGTATCCTATACCCCCATGAAGCAAATTCTTAATGCAATAGCCCTACTTGCATAGAATGAGTCTGAAAACTAGAAAGGACCTCCTACTACTACTACTACCAACATGAAAGGGAAAGGTATTTGATTTGATGTTGGGTTGGAAGGGCTCCTGAGACACCCTAAGTCTCTCATAGACCAGTGACTTATCCAATGGGCAGCAGAGTCAAATATATCACTGCAACAAAGAGCTAAGAGATAAGAAAATAATACATCCTAATATGCTGATGCCTTACACCAAATATACACCATCTACCAGATCATACTTTAACAATCCACTTGTCTATCCAAATGTGTTATCACCCATTCAAAGGATGTTAACCCTCCCCTTAGAAGAGACCTATAAACAAGCAATACATTGACCAACATCCACTAGAAGACAAACATACGATACCCTTGATACCCCAGTTCATACACACTTGAAAACCAATCCTAGACCTAGTTGTTTTTGCGAAAACAACTCTATTGCAGACACATAGGAAATGCATATACAAAGATCACAACACCCTTGATGCCATAATCAATAAATCTAAAACCCAAGATGGAGACAATCTAATAACAGTAGAAACATATTGAATCTCATACATAAGACAAATTAATTACAATGCATATCATATTCTCTGGGCCAACAAAAGAAGAAAGAACACCCTATATGCAGAAAAGTAGAGAAAATCTACAGGAAAAGGACCCTTCATGGAACTAGTTCTCCTCAAAATTTTGCAGAAGAAGGAACCCTTACAAAATCAAAACTTCAACCATATATACCACTAACTGCTTTGGAATCCTAAATAAGTTAGGATGTAACAAGCTTTAGACAACTAGGGTAAGGGTTCGGGTTTCACCCACCAGACCAACTGGAAACGGCCAAAAATTAATTACAGGGGAAGAAACCTAGGAAAACAGGAGAAAGAAAGATCTCAGAGTGATCCTCAATCATGATAAATTCTCTGAGAAAGTACTGAGGGTCACTAAAACACCCAAAAAGTCAACCCTGCAACATGCCTTGAGCACAAAACCATACAGTACAAGTCCTGTAGACGAACACGGCACACCCTGGACCACACTGCAACAACAAACAGATCATTTCCCACCAGCTCCAGTCACCTCTGCATTGAATTCTAGTCCTTGCTATCGCTGGAAACCCTTCAAAAATTTGAATTTGAATAATAACGGTCATTTCCATGGTGCTTATAGAAAATCGGTGGTCAACGTTCAAATTTGAACTAACTTTAAGTCCTGACCATCCGATCTTCATGTTTCGTGGTCTCTTAAATCTTAACTCAACTGCCACCCTAGGTTTACCTCTAGCGAACACACAACAAGGCATTTTCTATTCATGGAAAGAAAACCTAACTCACCATTTAACTCTGTGACTTGGCAACACAAAGAAAACTCTAACCTCGGTCCCACATTTAGCAAACAAGTGACCAAAGGACACCGCTAGTTCATGAAACACTTTATCCATCTGCCAAAAAGTTTAGCAGTTCTGTGAACGCTTGTTCACTAAACCGTTAAAACATTTAGAGAACCACCGTTATTTCACACGAATGAGCGAAGCCTTCATAAATTTGTCACGCTGCCAAAACATTTATCAGAACCACTAAAAGACTGAGAAACTTTGACCGGGCCCACATCAGGAAGATCGACGACTATCTAAAGTTTGCAAAGACTTCCAAGATTCTATCAGATTTCATGCCCACCATCGGATTGAGAATCTCCTCCCTGCCCTAACAACCCTCTGACAAGATACAAAATCAATGGTCGTCACAAGATCTTAAGCGTCTGACAAAACCCTTGAGATCATACACCATTCATTGATTCACTGACAAGATCAGGACCCACTGACACATCTGGGAACTAGGTCCCACTGACAACAAGCCACTGTTCAAATACAAGGACAAATCAAATAGCGCTAACTGTGCATACGTGTCAACGGATCCACCTGCCTTCTTGAGGAGAATCAACGGTTGTCGCTATACCGCTGCATTAAAAATTGAGCATGTTATATCAATGATATAATGATAGCCACAAGATTAAAATGAAGTTTAATCTACTTGAATGCCAAGAAGACCAATCCCACAGACAGGATTCCACCTCATACTACGTGGACCAATAAAAAACCTCCAAATCAGAATACCTGGCAAGTGGACCCACATGAGAAAAAGGCTACATCATACAAAGAATTGATGGCCATCTCAAGATTTTATGTGTCTGACACATTGCTTGAGAATATACGCTCACCGTTAGATGGAGATGGTGTCAGAGCTAGGCCCAAGGAAAATAAAGGTTGTCGAATAGACAAATATTAAAGCATGACTTAGGGAAAATATTTTGGTAGGGAACTATAGGAAAATATTAAAGGCCGCCGAGGTAAGGACTTAGGAAAAATTAAATGGGGCTGACCCAAAATATAAAGTGCATGTGAAATAGGACCCTAAGTGACCTACAAAAAGTAACATGAAAATATAACAAGACCAAGGTTTTCAAAGGGTTTTTGTATGCAACGGCTATATTTTCAAAAATTTGAACTAGGGCTAAAGGCAGAGACCTAAAAATGGTTGCAGAGACCAAGGGAAAAGGGGTAGAGCCATAAAAAATTTTCAGGGTGCTAACACATCTATCTCATTAATCCAATCAATCAACTCTTTTGGCCTAAGGCTTCCAAAAAATGTAGAAACTTAAACCTTAGGTCTTTTCCCAATCTTAGACACAGCCTTCAGGATTCTACTTTCTTCTAGATCTTTGACTTATTCTATAGCTTCTTCAAATTGATCCTCTTCAGAATCATCACTGTCATCCTTCAATGTAGTCTTCTTTCTTAATTCCTCTTGTACGTCTTGCAATTGTTTCTGTAAAGCCCTGAAATCATCAAGACTAAATTCTCCAGCAAATTCTTCCTCTGAGATCTCACGAACTCTCCTCGAAGGCATCTTCAATACAAGGTCCTGGTGCAAACTGGCTGACCCTCGGTGATTTGTCTACACACTCAAGATCTTCAAGCTCTGATACCACATGATGCAGGGGAGTGTGGAGGATCCAACAATGGATGGTCCAAGCCTACACTGCTAGTTATAACCACAACAAGCACAACGGAATTCAACAAGATAATGCTTCAAAACAAAATTTCATTCAACATGCTCGACTATGAGGCCTTCTAGGTTGTGGCCTCATACAATGAATTTACAAAGTATCCAAGCTATTCCATCTCTGAAATACATTAGCAAATGATGGAAACACTAAGGCAGATCTAAAATTGAACTTGCAAGCCTCCAAGCAATCTCCTTGTCTCCAAGCATGCAAACCACTAGCTCTATTGCTACAATATCAGATAAAACATCTGATCTAAAAGATCTATTAGGATCCAATTATGATACTTCTACCTTATAATAACTCTTCTACTACCAATCTACCCTTAACATCTACCCAAGCTCTCAATATATAGAAAGCTAAGCCACAAGTCGGCCAGTCAAGCTTTAATTACATTATAGGTCCAGCCTAGGGAGAGATACCAAAACTAATGAAAGAAACAACCAAAAATGATGCACCTTTAGATTTAGGTCCACACATGATTCAATAACATGTCCCTAACTTATCAAGATCCAATTCCAACATATGGAACTACGCAAGATGAAAAACTCCACGTTTCGTGTGCAAATTGTCTGAAAATCGATACTTGAGAAAAATGGTCATAACTTTTAGCTCATAATGAATTAGGACTTTCCTTCTTAGGAGAAGCTATTAATATAGGTCCTCTTAAAGGCCTTAAGAGTGAAAAGGCTGATTCATTAAGGATCAATGGCTACACTCCGCACAATCAGCACCCAGAATGCAGGAAATACAACTTTGACGACAAGGAAAATAGCTCTAACTTTGAAACGGTCCATCCAATCCTTATGTTATCATAGAAAAAGGTTCCAAAATAGGTCCTCAACATGAAACCAATAAATGAAAATATTATAATTCAAACAACAGAAAATAGGAAATGTTTTTGGTTGATGCAAGATTGCTCAAAGTGTGAGAAGCTCCTACATCAGATTTCTTAGAGCCTTTAGCATGACATTAGTGACATGGTCACACTATAATGGAGAATTAGTGGATGGATTCAAATATATAGCATCAATGTGTTCAGTATCTTGAGAAATTTCCAACAATGGAGGAAAATAAGGCCATAAGAATTCCATATTGAAGACTAGATGCAATCCTAGAAATTGTGGAAAATCAAGTTCAAAAGAATTTTGACCAACTTGCGCTTCAAAATGGCATATAGAAAATAACAAGGAGGATGAAGCTTTATATTGGGTCTGTTGTCTCTTTTCCTTGTAGGACCAAACTTGAATCAAATAGTTGGGCTTGAAACACAGGCTAGGCACTCAAGCTTGACAAGAAAAACAAACCAATTGATGAGGATAAAGAGAAATCCTCCTTCTTCTTTGAGCTCCACTTTCACTCAGGTGGGTATTTCCTTATCTGCACATTCAAGACACCTCATGATAAAAACAAAGGCCTGCAGATAGATTAATGTGGAATAGCAATCAATCTCCTATAGGTATCATGTACCCCAATGACAGAAAGTCTCATGCAATAGCCCTACTTGCATGGAATGAGATTGAAAGCCAGAAACCTATCCTAACAACATGAAAAGGAAAGGGTGGAACTGAAAGGAAATGATTTTAAAATGATTGAAAGGTCTCCTGAGATGCCCTAAGTCTCTGATAGACCAGTGCCTTATCCAATGGGCCACAGAGTCAAATACAGTATTGCAAAGGACAGCTATGAAACAAGAAAATAATATACCTAATATGTTGATGCCTAACATCAATCACACACCATGACGAAACCTCAAATTAGCACCCACCTGTGTATTTAAGTATGTTATTATCCATCAAAGGATTTTGACCCTCCCCTTAGAAGAGACCTATGAACAGATAACACATTAACCAACATCCACTGGAAGACAATCCTGAAATATCATTGACACCTCAACTCATACATACATGAACACTAACTCTGAACTAGTTAGTCCTGTGAAGACAACTCCACTTGCAAACACTTAGGCAATGAAAACAAACAAATCAAACACCCTTGATGTATGATTAATGGACTCAGAATTCAAATGGAGATAGCTTGGTAACTGTAAGAATGTATTAAATTCTCATACATAAGAAAAATCAATTCCAATATGTATTATATTCTCAGAACCAGCAAGGAGAGAAGAACACTCTATATGCAGAGAAAAGGAGAAATCTATAGGAAAAAGACCCTTCACTTGGAACCAATTCTCCTCAAAAGTTTGCAGAAGAAGGAACCCTTACAGAATCAAACAACCTACAATTTATACCACTAGCTACCTTGGAATTCTCTAGGAGAATGCAACAAGCTTAGGGATAGCTAGGGTTAGGGTTTCAACTACCCAACCAACCAAAAGAATACATCAGAATTTATTAAAGGGGCAGGAAACCAAGAAATCTCAGAGAAACAAATTGAAGAAGATATCCAATTATGATAATTCTCAGAACAGAGCATAGAAGATCACAAATTCACCAAGAGAGCAAGTCAAAACAATCACCCTGAAAACACACCTCAAGCAAACAAAACTATCCTCCTCCACATGGCACAAATCCTTGCAAACCCTCAAGGCACCCTGGACCACAATGGAATGGCGGAGAAGTTCAATTTCACCAACTCTAGCCCCCTCTGTCATCAATTTCAGTCCCTCCTAGTCGCTGGAAATGTCTCTGAGATTCAAACTCAAACTCCAACGGCTACTTCTTGGCACCAACAGCGAATCGGCGGTCCTGATTCGATCAGAGATCGGCAATTAAGTCCTGACCATAGATCTCTCTACCTTTCTCAGGCTACAGATCCTCTAACTCATCAAGCACCTTGGGTTTCATTATGTGAACTTGCGACAAGGCGAAAACCTAGTCACGAAATGAAAGGCCTAACTATAGTTATACTCAGCAACCACATGACTGCAAATGCTAAAATAGCCCACCTAAGTCATCTGGGGAATTGGTGACAAAGGAACTTTCACCAATTCACGGAATACTTCCTGCCTCCGCTATAGAATCTAGTGATCCTACAACCGCTGTTTGCCAAGTCACCAAATGAATTGGGGAACTGCCAAATCATCTCGCGAACCAGCAACAAGAAGGAAATTATCAGCATTGCTAGATCTTTATCCACTTCGCCAAACCTTAGACCCCACCTTTAACTCCACAACCGTGATGCCTGATGCCACCTATCATCATGCCACTCACTGAAACCGCTGAGTCACACATGCCATAGGACCCTCCTGCAAACCCTCAGCTGCCTTAGTACACCAGCAACCAACTGAAACCTAGCACGTCACCATCTCCCACCGGGCCCCAACACCACATGGCACCTGGTCGCATGATCGCAAGCCATGGAAATGGCCCTTGCAATCATGCGACAAGGCCATAAGATCAAAACATCACCATCCACCGGCTAATAGAAAACTGCCACTGCATCTGGAAGATGCCTCACCTCACCACCTGCTAACGGGCCCCAAGGACACATGGAAAGTGGTCGCATGATCGCATAGCCAAAAACTAGGCTATGCGACCATGCGACAGCCAATCACAAGCTACTACATGACCGCCGCTAGGACCACGAAACTACAAACACCAACTGCAAAGAGCTGGGACCCACGTGGACAAATGGAAAGCGGTTGCATGATCGCATGTCAGAAAAGTCTAACATGCGGCCATGTGACAGCCAGTCAGAATACATGTCTACCTCCCCTCTGACATCAGGACCACTGCGCTCTGCAAACAGAATCAACGGTAGGCACATGATCGCAAGGGGAAAGAATATTCCTCATGATCACACGCCAACCGTCGATCTCCCTCCTCTACCGCTTGAAGAATCAAGCCCACTAACCCCTAGGCATGCAGTGACTATGTGACAAACCACTCACCAAGTCGTGAGATGCTAGCCACTAACCGCTAGAAGAGAAGAGATCACGCAACTACATAGTCACCAGGTCACTAGAAGAGGACTTAACCGCCAGACAGCTGAACATAATGAAAAGTTGGAACCACGTGGACAGGTGGCAGGTGGCAGCATGATCACATGTCAGAAAAGTCTGACATGCGGCCATGTGACAGCCAATCAGGAAGAGCATTTGAAGGCCCAGGCCCACCTGTCATCGCACTTGCGCACTTAAAGAAATTCGGCAGATAGGGAACTGGGAGGTCAAAAAAACACAAGGTTTTTGACACTGACACAAAGGTAAACAAGGATGCGAAAACATCGAGGAATTTATGCAAGCCAAAAAGGTCAAAAACATCATGGATTTTTGAAAACACTGTGGGTTTTCGAGACTTAGACAGATTTTTAAATTTTGTTTCCAGCAGACCTTAAAGCTTTAATATTTTTTTGGATCTTGCAATTTAGCTCGTGTGAATTGGACCAGAGCAAGGTGACACAGTAAAGAGCACGAGGTAGGACATTTAATCAAAAACATTGCAAGGAATAGGCCAATTTCACAAGATTTTGCTATGACACAAAATTGGCCTAACAGTGGCTCTAGTTGGGGATGTATGCCTCTTATAGGCATGGCAAGAATTTAGAATCACTGGGAGAGCAGACCACCAACTGGAAAAAAAGGCAAGGACCTCAAAAAACACAGAGCAGACAAAAAATAAGGGGACAGGAAAGCACACAACAGGAAGGGGAAAGATATTTACAAAATGTACATTTTTTACAAAAACCCTACAGCAACAAACAAGAGTTAGTTCTTGCCTTTGTCAAAAACTTGATTTTCATTCCTTCCTTCATGTTGCACATCAGACATTTTGTTTTCATTTGTGTCCATAGGCCTATCAACATGTTCAACTAGCATATCAGGAAAAACAAAGTAGCTATCTTCACAGTGCATGTAAAAAATTTTGGCACTCTCTCCATCCTGCTCACTATGAAAGTATGATTCAACATGCCAATGGTCAACACCTCTATACTAAAATTGATCTTCACCTACTGACTCATGCATGATATCAACTGGAAACACAAAAGCCTCATACTCTACCTGCAGAAAGGCCTCATCTAGATCCTATCTTTGCATTTTCATAGGTGTAACCGGCTGGACCTCAAAAGAATAGTTAGATTGATACCCACAGATAGAAAATGAACACCCTGATTCAACTGGATCTAAAACCTCCACATGCTCCACAAACAAAGGATTGGAAACTTCATGCAATACACCTTGTTGAACATCATGACAAAAAATGGGCTAAGAATCAAATTTTTCATTATATAAAGCATTAGGAAACACTTTAAAATTAGCACCCATCTCAACCTCATGGAAACTCACAGCACACAAAGAAAAATTAGATTCACACGAAGATTCATTGATGTCATACTCAATTATTTTTTCTTTATCTTCATACCCTGAGGATGAATCATCCTCAGCATCTTCACTATCCAAAGAATGTTCACTTCCATCATCACTTTCCTCTTCCCATGTTGCATCTGACTCATATGAAGACACCACACCCTCACTATCTTCATCACTCTCAACATCAGCACTTAAGGACATCACCCTAAGTGCATCCTCAAGCCCAAGGCTATCATCACTAAGTATCCAATCTCTGACATATATATAATGCTCTTCCCACAAAATATCTGACCAACTAGTTGACTCATAAAAATAGAGCTCCAAGAATAAACCAATGAACTCAGATTCAGGAAACTCAACATCCTTAGGAAGCTCATCATACACCTCACAAAATCTATCATAAAATAGAGATATGGATAGATCCTTTCTACTTCCCACCTTTAATCTTACTAATCTTATGTAATCCCTAAGGATGCCCTATTCTAATAATGCAATCTCATTATTCATCCTATCCATTACAACCAATGCAATACTTCCATAAAATTCTGCCAAACTGCAGCTGAGAACTTGAAGTATGCTAACCTCCAAGCACACCTTACTCCTTCTCTTTGTGCTTGACCACTTAATAAGGAGACATTTAAAACTTGAAAAATATCTAGGAATTCTGTAGCAAGAACCTTGCTTGTTGATTGGAAGGCAAGATAGATCTAGAGCTCACCATGTAGCTCCATCAAGTTCTTTCTTTGTAGAGTCACCACCTCCCTGAAGAGTAAAGAATATTCTTTGTTTCTTCTTCCAACCAACACAAAACTCACTAGGATAACATGCATTATCTATCAGGAAACACACTGATCAAATAAAGAACTCAGAGTCCCCACTCAACACTTAGTGATAAGATATAGTCAATGCCTTTTGTTTATCAGACTCTGTTCTAGACTCTCCCCAGTAGAGTCATCATTTTATTGGCTCTTTTCCTTGCAGGACAAAACTTGAATCAAATAGTTGGGCTTGAAACACAGGCTAGGCACTCAAGCTTGACAAGAAAAATAAACCAATTGATGAGGATAGAGATAAATCCTCCTTCTTCTTTGAGCTCCACATTCACTTAGGCGGGTATTGCCTTATCTACACATTCAAGACACCTCATGACAAAAACAAAGACCTATAGATAGATTAATGTGGAATAGAAATTAATCTCCTATAGGTATCCTATACCCCAATGATAGAAAGTCTCATGCAATAGCCCTACTTGCATGGAATGAGATTGAAAGCCAAAAACATATCCTAACAACATGAAAGGGAAAGGGTGGAACTGAAAGGAAATGATTTTAAAATGATTGAAAGGTCCCTTGAGATGCCCTAAGTCTCTGATAGATTAGTGCCTTATCCAATGGGCCACAGAGTCAAATACAGTATTGTAAAGGACAGCTATGAAACAAGAAAATAATATACCCAATGTGTTGATGCTTGACATCAATCACACACCATGACCAAACCTCAACTTAGCACCCACCTGTGTATTTAAGTATGTTATTATCCATCAAAGGATTTTGACCCTCCCCTTAGAAGAGACCTATGAACAAATAACACATTAACCGGCATCCACTGGAAGACAAGTCTGAAATATCTTTGACACCTCAGCTCATACATACATGAACACTAACTCTAAACCAGTTATCCCTACGAAGACAACTCCACTTGTAAACACTTAAGCAATGCAAACAGACAAATCAAACACCCTTGATGTATGATTAATGGACTCAAAATTCAAATGGAGATAGCTTGGTAATAGTAAGAATGTATTAAATTCTCATACATAAGACAAATCAATTCCAATATGCATTATATTCTTAGAACCAGCAAGCAAAGAAGAACACTCTATATGCAAAGAAAAGGAGAAATCTACAGGAAAAAGACCCTTCACTTAGAACCAATTCTCCTCAAAAATTTGCAGAAGAAGGAACCCTTACAAAATTGAACAACCTAAAATTTATACCACTAGCTGCCTTGGAATTCTCTAGGAGAATGCAACAAGCTTAGGGACAGCTAGGGTTAGGGTTTCAACTACCGAACCAACCAAAAGAATACATTAGAATTTATTACAGGGGTAGGAAACCAAGCAATCTCAGAGAAATAGATCGAAGAAGATCTCCAATTATGATAATTCTTAGAACAGAGCATAGAAAATCACAAATCCACCAAGAGAGCAAGTCAAAACAATCACCCTGAAAACATGCCTCGAGCCAACAAAACTATCCTCCTCCACATGGCACAAATCCCTGCAAACCCTCAAGGCACCCTGGACCACAATGGAACAGCGGAGAAGCTCAATTTCACCAACTCTGGCCCCCTCTATCATCAATTTCAATCCCTCTTGGTCGCTAGAAACGTCTCTGAGATTCAAACTCAAACTCCAACGGCTACTTCTTGGCACCAGCAGCAAATCGGTGGTCCCGATTCGATCGAAGATTGGCAATTAAGTCTCGACTGTAGATTTCTCTACCTTTCCCGGGCTTCAGATCCTCTAACTCATCAAGCACCTCAGGTTTCATTCCGCGAACTAACAACAAGGCGAAAACCTAGTCATGGAATGAAAGGCCTAACTGCAGTTATACTCAGTGACCACACGACTGCACATGCTGAAATAGCCCACCTAAGTCATCTGGCGAACTGGCGAAAAAGGAACTTTCACCAATTCACAGAATACTTCCTGCCTCTGCTAAAGAATCTAGCGATCCTGCGACCACTATTCGCCAAGTCGCCAAATGAATTGGGGAACCACCAAATCATCTTGCGAACTAGCAACAAGAAGGAAATTATCAGCACTGCTAGATCTTTATCCACTCTACCAAACCTCAGACCCCGCCTTTAACTCTGTAATCATGACACCTAATGCCACCTATCATCATGCCACTCGCTAAAATTGCCGAGTCACACATGGCATAGGACCCTCCTGCAAACCCTCGACCACCTTGGTACACTGGCAACCAACTAGAACCTAGTACGTCACCATCTCCCACAGGGCCCCAACACCATGTGGCACCTGGTCGCATGATCGCAAGCCATGGAAATGGCCCTTGCTATCATGCGACAAGGCCATAAGACCGAAACATCACCACCCGCCGGCTAATAAAAAACCGCCACCGCATCTGGAAGATGTCTCACCTCACCACCTGCTAACGGGCCCCAAGGACACGTGGCAAGTGGTCGCATGATCGCATAGCCAAAAACTGGGCTATGCGACCATGTGACAGCCAATCACAAGCTGCCACATGACCGCCGCTAGGACCATGGAACTGCAAACACCAATTGCGAAGAGTTGAGACCCACATGGACAGATGGCAAGTGGTCGCATGATCACATGTCAGAAAAGTCTAACATGCGGCCATACGACAGCCAATCAGAATACATGTCGACCTCCCCTCTGACACCGGGACCACTATGCTCTGCAAACAGAATCAACGACAGGTGCATGATCGCAAGGGGAAAGAATATTCCTCATGATCACACACCAACCGTCGATCCCCCTCCTCTGCTGCTTGAAGAATCAAGCCCACTAACCGTCAGGCATCCAGTGACTACATGACAAACCGCTTGCCAAGTCATGAGATGCTAGTTGTTAACCGCCAGAAGAGAAGAGATCACGTGACTACACAGTCACCAGGTCGCCAGAAGAGGACTTAACCACCAAATAGCCAAACACAATGAAAAGTTGGGACCACGTGGACAAGTGGCAGGCGGTCGCATGATTGCATGTTAGAAAAGTCTGACATGCAGCCATGCAAGAGCCAATTAGGAAGAGCATTTGAAGGCCTGGGCCCACCTATCATCGCACTTGCGCACTTAAGGAAAGCCGGTAGACAAGGAACTGGGAGGTCAGAAACACATAAGGTTTTCGACACTGACACAAAGGTAAAAAAGGATGCGAAAATATCAAGGACTTTATGCAAGCCAAAAAGGTTGAAAACATCATAGATTTTTTAAAACACTGCGGGTTTTCGACACTTAGGCAGATTTTTAAATTTTGTTTCCAGTAGACCTTAAAGCTTTAATATTTTTTTGGATCTTGCAATTTAGCTTGTGTGACTTGGACCAAAGCAAGGTGACACAGTAAAGAGCACGTGGCAGGACATTTAATCAAAAATGTTGCATGGAACAGGCCAATTTCACAAGATTTTGCTATGACAGAAAATTGGCCTAACAGGCTCCTTGAAGATGCTCCTTTTGAAGATGTAACCATACCTTGTCAAAAATCTAGAAATGATGAGGAGTTCTATGCTATCATGTCTATCCTTATATTTATTATTGCCTTGCTCCAAAATACCATGAGCTTGTTGTTGTAGTTGTCTAATATTTTCAATGATTTTTTTTTTCTTTATCTACCTCCTTGTTAGTGTTCAGTGGAATACTGGATTGTATAATAGGTAGTGCTACATCCATTAGTGCCAATGTTTGATACCAAAGACAAACTTCAAATAGATTGTGCCTTGTAGTAATATGGATTGCAAAGTTGTAGTTGTGTTGCACGCAAGGAAAAATCTCATCCCATGTGTGAGGATTCTTGGAGCGATACATTTATAGGATATGAATAATCATTTTATTTACCACCTCTTTCTGCCTATCCATTTGAGGATGAAATCTTGTGGGCTTTGTCAGCTTCGTGCCCATTCTAGCCCATAGTGAAGACCAAAAATTACAGATGAATCTGATATCCCTATAATAAATAATACTTTTTGGCAAATAAAAATGAACCCCAACATGTTCAAATAATATATTGGATGTCACCTTTGTAAAGATCATTTTTTACATTCCACCATAATAATCATTTTACAAAATATATCTACCACCACATAGACAAAATCATCTCCCCGTCTAGTAGTTGGAAGTCCAGACATAAAATCCATTTAAACAAAATGCCATGGTTTATTAGGAATAGATAATGGTAAATATAGGCCCAATTTATGGTTTATAGGATTTTCAATTGCATATGTTGCACAATCTTAAATTTATATAAAATGATATCTTGTTTCATTTCTGGCCAATGGAAATATTTTTGGAGGATAGCAGTAGTCTTACCAATGAAAAAATGTCCTGCCACTCGGCTATAGTGTGCTTCCCATATCATTTTCTTTCTCTCTTCCATGGGGACACATATATGGATAACATGAAAAAGAAACCCATCTTGCAAGTTAAAATCATGAACAAACTTCCTTCCAAGTACTTCACTATAAATGTAAGAAAAATCAAGATCATTGCCATATAGTTGAGCCCAATTTATTGTTTAATGGCCACAAGAATCCAACACCATTGTCACTCCTACAATTGGAGGTGTACTAAAAAAATATACCATGAAATGTTGAGGTGAAATTTTTATAGATAAGCCAACCATCTTTAATTTATATCATTATGTAACTTCCCTTGTGTTTGCAAGAATTGAAGAGGTTTATGGTCTATTTGTATAATAGTTTCGTATCCCAAGATATAGTGCCTCCATCATTTGTAGGCATGAACAATGGCATATAAATCCTTGTCATAGGTGGGGTACCTACATATTGTATCAGAAAAACATTCAGTGTGATATGGAATCAAATGCCCATGTTGCGTGAGTACAACACCAAGAGACTAATATGATGCATCTGTGTCTATTTCGAATGATTGTTGCATATTTGGAAGGACCAATACTGGTGTTGAATATAATCTTTGTTTCAATTCCTTAAATGCTTGTTGATTTTCCTCCGTCCATTGAAATTTTTCTTTGGCTCCACCCCTTAATGGTTGATTAAGATGCCATGATAAATGTGAGATACCAAAAACAAATCTATGATAGAAGTTGCCTAGACCCAAGAAACTACAAAGCTCTATGAATTTTTTAGGACGTGTCCAATATTTATTTATATGTATCATTGTAGGTGTTACCCAAAATTTCCTATCTTTCAATTTTGGCCTCTACAACTGTCTAAGTCCCTACTCCAACATTTTTTTCACGTGTAAAGTTGATCCACAAGGTTTCATGCTTTGCGATCTGAACCCCATGTTCTTCAATGTTTCACCATGCCCCAGTCTAGATCGCATAGCCTAATTCGCAAAGCTTAGGAAGATATTCAATTTTAAAGGTTGCAGAAAATATTGGTGTCACAGAGTTCCAGAAAATTGTTCAAAGTGTCAAAAACCCTATATGTTTTCTACCTTTTGGTCTGAAAGCTTAGTGTATTTTCAACCTTCGCTCTAAAAGCTCAGTGTGTTTTCAACTCCTGCGCTTCGCACTTCTTCCTCTGGTGGCATTCATTTCATAAGTGCACAACTCTGACAAGTGAGGCCCAATTGGTTTTCGGCAAGCTGTTATGTGGGTTGTCGCATGATCACATAAGTCCTTTTCCCCTTATGCGACCATGCGACTAACCATTGAGGGTCCTATTGAAGAATGCTAGTGGTTTGTCACATGATCGCATAGCCCATTTTTAGGCTATGCGAACATGCGACAAGCCATTAATTGCGCCGATAAGAGCCTGTAGTTTGGTGATGTGTTCATGTTTCATTGGCCAGCTAGTGACAAACATTTGCTAGTGGGCCCGAAGCTTGCGGTGCCAGTGTGGTAAAGATCTAACGGTTGTCGCATAATCTCATGGAATATTCCAATTCCATGAGATCATGCGACAACCGCCTGATGTGATCTCAGTGGCTCGTGGGTCCGAAGTATCTGCAATGGCACAAGTGTGATGAAGAGCTACTGGTGGGTCCTCTGGAGGTGACGTGTCTGGTCTGTGGTGGGCTAGAGGTATAGTATGGGCCCTGTAGATGCAAGATCTACGGTGGTCACATATTTGCATGGGATCTTCTGATCGCATGCAATCATGCGACCACCATTAGATTCTAAGGGTGTTTCCTATGGTGCTATCGTGGGTCAAACTGAGGTGGCAGATCTTGTGGGCCAGGTGTCTTGCGTGGCATCTACACTTGGTCGCATGATTGCATGTGGTCTCTTAACTGCATGCGACCATGTGACAAGCGATCTATTGCAGCGGTGATAGTTCTAAGGGGCTTGTCGCATGATCGCATGTGGCTTTTTGAGCTCATGCGATCATGCGACCAATGACATTTTCAAGTGGTGCAACCATTTTTTGTGGGCTTTTCTTCTTCAGAGCTGGTTGCAAGCGGTAGGTAGCTGAGATTTGATGTTGCAAGACATGTGTACTTATGGAAAAATGATGAAGAATTCTGGGCGGCTGTCAGGGGTCGGTTCTTTGTCCTAGCAAGGTACAAGTTTGCATTCATGGTGGGCTTGTTGCAGGAAAGGTTGTTGAATCCAAGTTGTTGGTCTGTAGGCAATTGTAGTACAGGCATGGGCACGCAAGGAGAAATATCTGATCGGTTGAGATATTTGCAAATTTGTATTTATGATTTTGTACCATAGGGTTTGTTATTATATTATAAAATCTGTAACCCTAGTTAGATTTTTGACTCCTGCCTGCGTGTAGTTGAGTATGTATATATTATTTTTTGGAGCTTGTAGAGCTCAGAATCCAGCAATTGTAAAAAGAAAGTTTTCTTTCTCAGAGAGCAATTTGTGGCAATTTTCCCACCCTTTGGCTTTCTACAATTGTAATTTTCATTGATTGTTCAGATATTGCAAAGCATTTTGTGACATTCTTGTTGTCCTTATGCTTTCTTGTGTGGATTATCTCTTATTGGATTAAAGTGTATGCATGTTTTTCAATGATATCTTAGGGCCCCTGGTTCCTTGATGAAGGGTGCTCCCCTTAATACCACAAACACATAACAGAAATAGAGAAACAACAACAATATGCAAGAACAGAAAATTGGCTTCTTATTATCTCCACAAATGTGGAATTACAAACTTTCAGAATTACAATATGCAAAGCCACATGGGCATTCCCTTACAATATTCTGTAGGACAAAGCCTCGAACTATTACCCAGAACTATTCTGAACTACTTAAGATAATAATACAGCCTTCCTTATATAGGCAATTCCCCACCGCCTGGGAAGGTTCCAGAATTTTAGCCAATAAGGCCAACCAAACTTAGAATTATTTTATTTTACATTTCATTACATCATAGTCGGCTCAAGATAACCTTTGAAACCCGAACAGAAATTTTGAAGAAAATTATTTTTTGCTATTTTAGGTGGCCCAACTTCCGAAGACCATAAGTCATCACCAGTTGACCCGATCGGCTATTATAACCTCATTTCGGAAATGCCACGAAGCGCTCTACAGGCATGACCAATGCAAGCACTTGTCACCCAAATTTTTGACCTCATCCGGGGCCTCTAAAGCCTTCAAAACTGAGTTCAAAGTTTCTGTACCCTGCTGCCAATACCGAAAATCTTCAATATCTTCTAATATACACTTGATCTGGCAATGAAACTTTACTGGCAGACTTATATGACCAAAATGAACCTCCAAGAAAGAAATCAGATCATTTTGAGCACATACGAAAATTACCAAAAAATAGTAACTTTTCATAAATAGCAGCTCTGCACAAAATAGCCCTTATTGAATATAAAAAAAAATAGAAATATTTTTGGGTGATGCAAGATTGCTCTTACACCCAGGATGCTCCTGCATCAGACACCCAGGGTAATTTGAGAAGTGAACCTGTCACGACTCAGGTGTGCAGAGGAAAACCAAGACGGTTAACCTCCTCCTTTGTTAGCCACGATGAATCTTCTACAGGTCATCCTTTCCATTTGACCAAATACTCTTCATATGTCCTATTCCTTGTGCTTCTACCAACACGACTATCCAGTATGTCTTCGATCTCCTTAGTGTCTGAACTAGTTGCTGGAATACTCCACTGTGCTGCTGTGATCTCATCTTCAACACCTCCTTCATGATACTCTGTCAGATCTGAAATGTTAAACACTGGTGAAATATTCAGCTCACTAGGCAACTCTACCTCATATGCATTTCCTGAATCATGCTTCTTCAATATCTTACATGGTCCAAACTTCTTCATTTTCAACTTGTTATATGTACCAACTGGAAACCGCTCCTTCCGCAAATGAACCATGACTTCATCACCAACCTGGAATTCCTTATACCTCCTTTTCTCATCTTCCTTAGCCTTATACTGTGCGTTCATCTTGGTAATATGCTTCCTCACCTCCCCATGGATGTTCTTCAAATGTTCTGCAAAATCCTCAGCCTCAGCACTACTTATTTCTCCTTTATCTATCTTTCTCAACTCAGATGCATTTCTTGGACTACTTCCATATATAATCTGGAATGGTGATTTATCAGTGCTCCTGTTGACAGAATTATTGTATACAAATTCTGCCTGTGGTAAAATCAAATCCCATCCTGTTGGCTTATCTCCAACCAAACATCTCAGCAAATTTCCCAAACTCCTATTCACCACCTCTGTCTGTCCATCAGTCTGTGGATGATGTGATGAACTGAACTTCAAATCTATCTTCAACTTCTTCCACAATGTACGCCAGAAATATCCAACAAACTTAGTGTCCCGATCTGAAACTATGGTCTTTGGCAAACCATGAAGTCTCACTACTTCTCTGAAAAACAATTCTGCTACATGAACAACATCATTAGTCTTCTTGCAGGGAATGAAATGTGCCATCTTTGAAAATCTGTCAACCACCACAAAAATTGAATCATGTCCCCGCTGAGTCCTCGGTAAACCAAGAACAAAGTCCATGCTGATATCCTCCCAAGGCTTCTCTGGTACGGGTAATGGCTGATACAACCCTGTATTCTGTTTCACTCCTTTTGCCATCTGACATACTCTACAACTCTGTACAAACTTCTTCACATCTTGCTGCAACTGTGGCCAATAATAATTCTCACTAACCAGACCAAGGGTTTTATCACGACCAAAATGTCTAGCCAATCCTCCACTATGCTTCTCCTTGATGAGATTCTCCCTCATAGAACTTCGTGGAATGCACAACTGATTCCCTCTGAATAGCATATCATCCTGGATGATGAAATCCAACCATTTTGTCCTGTTTAGAGTAATAGGTTCTGCACAAGCTTTCCAAGCTTCACCAAAATCAGGATCCTCTGGATATAAATTCTTGAGTTCCTTGAACCCAACCACTTCAATCTGCATTTCTGTCAGCAATAGTTGCCTTCTGCTAAGAGCATCTGGAACCCTATTAGACTTTCCACTCCTGTGTTTCAAAACAAATGTATAACTCTGCAAAAACTCAACCCATTTCAAATGCCTTTGATTCAATTTTCCTTGACTATTCAAATATTGCAAAGCTTGATGATCAGTATACAAAACAAACTCCTTAGGAAGCAGATAATGTCTCCACTTCTTTAATGCCTGAACTATAGCATAAAATTCTTGATCATAAACAGAATATTTCCTCTTGGCATCATTTAACTTCTCACTAAAATAAGCAACAGGTTTACCTTCTTGGCTCATAACAGCTCCTATTGCAGAACCACTAGCATCACAATCTACTTGAAACACCTTATTAAAATCTGGAAGTGCTAAAATGGGTTGTTCTGTAACTTTTTGTTTCAACAACTGAAAACTATTTTCTGCCCCATTAGTCCACATAAACTCTTTTCTATCCCCTCTCATTGTTTCAGTCAAGGGTCCACAAATACTGCTAAAATTTCTTATAAACTTTCTGTAAAAGCTAGCTAGACCATGAAAAGATCTTACCTCAGTAGCACTCCTTGGAGTAGGCCATTCAAGGATAGCCTGTACCTTCTCTGGGTCCATTTTTAGACCTTCTGCTGAAACTATAAATCCTAAATACACTAACTCTTTCTTCACAAAACTGCACTTCTTCAAATTAATCAACAATTTCTCTTCTCTCAACTTCTCAAATACCATATGAATATGCATCATATGCTCATCCAATGTCTTACTAAAGATCAAAATATCATCTAGGTAAACAATGACAAACTTACCCAAAAATTCTTTCAGAACCTCGTTCATGAGCCGCATGAAAGTGCTCGGTGCATTGGTTAGCCCAAAAGGCATGACTAACCACTCATATAGTCCTTCCTTTGTCTTGAAGGCAGTCTTCCATTCATCTCCTTCTCTGATCTGAATCTGGTGATATCCACTCTTTAGATCTATCTTTGAGAAATACATAGCTCCACTCAAATAGTCCATAATATCATCCATTCATGTCAATGGAAACCTGTACTTGATTGTGATCTTATTTATTGCCCTAGAATCTGTACACATCCTCCATTCTCCATTCTTCTTTGGTGCTAATACCGCTGGTACAGCACAGGGACTCAGACTCTCACGGATCAATCCTTTCTGTAACAACTCATGTACTTGTCTGTTCAACTCCTCACTTTCTGTAGGTGTCATTCTGTGTGCTGCCTTATTCGGCAAACTCGCTCTTGGGATCAAGTCCATCTGATGACTGATCTTCATGACCGGTGGTAATCCATCAGGCACGTTATCGGATACAATATCCTGAAACTCATTCACCAAATCTGCAACTTCTACAGGAACATCTTCTACTTCCTCTTTACCAACTTTTGGAATTAAAGCAAAACATACATGCTCATGTCTCATACCATCTAGGAAATTTCTTCCATCAACAAAAGTTATCCTTGCATTACCACATACCTTTTCTTCAGTCTCCTTCAATGGTTTTAGCTTATGTCACACTCCATCCTTTGTCAGGGAATAGGTATTCACATGACCATCATGTACAGCACATCTGTCAAACTGCCATGGTCTACCCAACAACATATGACATGCATCCATAGATATGATATCACACAATACCTCATCTTGGTATTCGCCAATCTTGAACTTCACCAGGCATTGTTCACTGACCATGACCTTGTGGTCATCCTGTACCCAGGCAATCCGATATGGATGTGGGTGTTTCTGTCTCTTGAGCTTCAACTTTGTCACCATCTCTTCTGACACCAAATTGTTAGTGCTTCCACTATCAATAATCACATCACAACATTTACCTTCACACTTGCACCTGGTGCGAAACAGGCTCCTCCTTTGCTCAGGTTCATTCTCACCACTCAACAGGACTCTTCTGTTAATCAACGTTTCTCCTCTTTCAGCATCTTCAGAATTTGATGATCTGGCATCTTCATCTATATGTGCAACTCTGGCTTGGCCTTCATTTCTCCTGTCTGTTCTGCCTTGGCGCTGAGGACATTCAAATGCCCTATGACCTTCTTCTCCATAGTGAAAACATGTTCCACGGAAGCCACCTCTTCCAGATCCTTGTCCTCTTCCTCTTCCTCTCTAATCTCTATTATTCTGATCCTGGAAGCGATTGGAATTATTTCCTCGCTGATTCTGACTACTACTGGCCTCATCCTTCTTTTTCGGATCCTCATTTCGGCCACCATATGACCGTCCACCAGATCGTCCACTGCGACCTCTTCCATTTTGTTTGCTCTCAAACTTCTTGTTCAGCTTTTCCTCTACTTTTAGGGCAAACTGGTATGCCTCTTCAATACTATTCATTCGAACCAGATTCAACTCCTCCTGAATGCTTGGCCTTAACCCATTAAGGTATCGGGCAACTTTCTCCTTATCAGCTTCTGTGTGGCCTGTTCTGATGAGAAGTCGATAGAACTCCTCTGTATACTCCTGAACAGATCTTCCTGCTTGCTTCAAACTCTGCATTTTCTTCAGTAGGTCGAGCTCATAATCAACAGGAATGAACTGCCGCTTCAATTTATCCACCATCCGATCCCATCTCGTGATTTTCTCCTTTCCCCTTCTATTTCGCTCCAACTGAATCTCTTGCCACCATATCTTCGCATGACCTTTCAGTCTGGCTTTCACAAATTTGACCCTTTCAGGATCCTCAACATCTTCATACTCAAAATATTCCTCACATTCGTTGATCCAGTCGATCAATTCTTCTGGGTTAAAATTTCTAGAAAATGTAGGAACCTCAATCTTAGGTCTTTTCCCAATCTTAGAAATGGCCCGAAAAAGTGTTTCTTCCTCCTGGTTCACAATTTTGACTTCTCCTTCTTGATATTCTTCTTCGGCTTCATCCTCGCTTTCATCTCTGACATTAAGATTCATTCCTCTGTGAATCTCTTCTTGCAATGCTCGCACTTGTCTCTGCAGCTCTCTAACCTCAGGTGTTACAACACCAGCTCTTCCGCCACGTTCCCTTCATGGAGGTATTTTCACGATTCGCGCTGAAACCCTAGCCACGGTCCTGGTGCAAACTGCCTCACAGTCAGTGATCTGTTTACACACTCAAGAACTCCTGCTCTGATACCACCTGATGAAGGGTGCTCCCCTTAATACCACAAACACATAATAGAAATAGAGAAACAACAACAATATGCAAGAACAGAAAATTGGCTTCTTATTATCTCCACAAATGTGGAATTACAAACTTTCAGAATTACAATATGCAAAGCCACATGGGCATTCCCTTACAATATTTTGTAGGACAAAGCCTCGAACTATTACCCAGAACTATTCTGAACTACTTAAGACAATAATACAGCCTTCCTTATATAGGCAATTCCCCACCGCCTGGGAAGGTTCCAGAATTTTAGCCAATAAGGCCGACCAAACTTAGAATTATTTTATTTTACATTTCATTACATCATAGTCAGCTCAAGATAACCTTTGAAACCCGAACAGAAATTTTGAAGAAAATTATTTTTCGCCATTTCAGGTGGCCCAACTTCCGAAGACCATAAGTCATCATCAGTTGACCCGATCGGCTATTATAACCCCATTTCGGAAATGCCACGAAGTGCTTTACGGGCTTGACTGGCGCAAGCGCCTGTCACCCAAATTTTTGACCTCATCCGGGGCCTCTAAAGCCTTCAAAATTGAGTTCAAAGTTTCTGTACCCAGCTGCCAATACCGAAAATCTTCAATATCTTCCAATATACACTTGATCTGGCAATGAAACTTTACTGGCAGACTTATATGACCAAAATGAACCTCCAAGAAAGAAATCAGATCATTCTGAGCACATACAAAAATTACCAAAAAATAGTAACTTTTCATAAATAGCAGCTCTGCACAAAATAGCCCTTATTGAATATAAAAAAAAATAGAAATATTTTTGGGTGATGCAAGATTGCTCTTACACCTAAGATGCTCCTGCATCATTCCTCTTACTTTCTGTAATTGTGTGTTTTATTTTGTTTGATCTGATTTAGATATTTTGTGGGCATACTCCAGCCCCTAACAATCTTGTCTCAATCCTACACCAAGTTATAGGAGTGAATGTTTTTTTGTAGATCATAGATTGTTGTCTAATCCTAAGAGTCTTGTTGTTGTGAAAGAATCTTTCTCTTTCCTTGAATACCCTCTTTTGTTTGTAGACCCTTCTATGAAACACTTTTGCAAGCTTATTCAGTAAGTTGTGACATATTAGACCTAAGTCCTTCATTGGTTTCATCCCTCTATACTGAGATCCAAACCCTAATTTTGGTGCATCACCTAGTAGGTAGTTTTCTTTCAGCATTTCCGTTTCATACACTCCTTCTATCCCTTTCCCTCCAAAGTTTAATTTTTTGTTAAGAGCAAGCTAAGGTGATAATCCAAGAGGAACCAACCTAGAACCTAGAAGTTTCATCTCGGTTAGCAAAGGTCCCACAACCTTGAGATGATTCCCAAGTTATACTGAGTTATCAAGACTACGAGAGCTTGAGACAGAGGCGTAAACTTAGTTTATAACAATTCTGGCATGCCCGGTGGGACCAAGAGGTCATAGTTTTCATAGTTCTTGCTAGTTTTGATATGCATCTAGCAGGTTGCAAACTTTTGAGAAGTCATTATTTTGCATATCTGGCAACTCCAAGTTCACATTCACTGGTTTCAAGCAGATTCAGTACCTAAGATGGATTACCATCCTTCTTTTCATGAGGACAACCCTTCATTTCATGAAGGTCAACTCTATCAGAATAATGGTACTTCTAATTTCATGCAGGACTACCCAGTTGCAGCAATGAGCCAACATACACCTCATGCTTACCCCCCACTCACCCAACTTTCAGTATCATGGTAGCACCAGTACACATACCACCAGCCTCAAGAGGAGATGCCTTGCATGAAAGAGTATGCTTATCATGCCCAGATCCAACAACAACAAGCTTTGGCTCAATAAGATCAAGGTTATAGGAGATATCTGGCAAAGCAATACAAGAGAAATGAGGCCAAGCTTGCTGAAGGGTTGGAGGCCCAGAAGAAAGTTTATCAAAAGTAGCTGGAAGAACAGAGGAAACACTATGAAGAGGTGTTGGAAACACAAAAAGGGAATATGAAAACATAGGCAAAGGTGCAGTTCGATGCCCTTATAGAACTGAAACAAGGTCAGGCAGCCCTTACAAGCATTCTCACGGCACTAAAGGAGGTTTACAAGGAAAACTTAGTGGCGGTCAGTGCTGCTGTAGCTGCAAAGGAAGAAGATTTTCAAAGAACATTAGTAGCTCAGAGAGATTCTTATGAAGAATTGGAGGTTCATAATGGAGAAAGAAAAAGAGTTGGCAGCCCATAGGGAGTTTCATGATAAAGAAATACAAAAGCACAAAGCAATAATAGGGCTCTTAACTCTAAAGGGTGCAAATGATAAATAGACTCATCGGATACAACTTGAGGAAGCTCTTTGTAAAGAAGAGAAAGAGGCTATATCATAGTTATCTAATGAATCTTATGATGTTCCCAACCAGGCCATCAAATTGGAGGCTGATTTATTTGAAGAGTTGCCTTATTTTGTTGAAGATGACAGTGCTTCTAATATGCCACTCATCTCAGCTGCTAAAGGACAGAGAAAGGAATGTTCTCCTGAAAAGAAGCCTGCTGCTAAGAATGTTGACAAGAGAAATGATGTGGAAGAAGAATTTTCCTCTACATGAATTGGTAGTTGAAGATCCTGACAGCAGTAAAAAGAGCCCCAAGTTCATTTTTTCTAGGGGTTGCCCTTTAAGGTACTTAGCAAGAACAGAGGCCGGCCACAAAAATCCAGTCATGTTTGTGTCCAAACATGAGTGTTCAGAAGAGGCTAAAGCTGAGGGTGAACTTGCAGTTTAGAAAAGGAAAGCTCAACTCACTTATCTAGCCCTAGATAATGGAGATAAAAATCTATCGATGGAGGTGAGTCAATTTGTTTATGTCCTTCAGAAGGTAGTGCATCAGTTCTTCACACAACTGTGTGTACTGCCTTCCTTGTTAGCTATCCTCTTGCATGAAAAGTATTGTACCCTAAGGAGGAGGGGTAGCTACTTTTCACAACCAGTAAATGGTTTTATTTAACCAGGTCTCTGCACTGGTTAGTTTAGGATAGGTTAGTTTTTTCATCTTTTTTCTAGCTTTCTAGTTTAGTCTTTCCCTATTTTCCAAGAAGTGCTCGAGCACAAGTTCCTCATTCCGGTTCAATTTTTGTCCCTCTGTCAAGTTTTATGTTCTTGAGCTAACCCCATGCCCAATGGATTACTTCGAGGCCACTGGTCCAATGTCTAGCAGGCTGACATCCCGCAGAAGTCGCCAAAATGTTACCCAAAATTTCCTATCTTTCAATTCTGGCCTTTGCAACTGTCTAAGTCCCTGTTGCAACTTTTTTTTCATGTGCAAATTTGATCCACAAGGTTTCATGCTTTGTGATCTGAACCCCATGTTCTTCAATGTTTCACCATGCCCCAGTCCAGATCGCATAGCCTAATTCGCAAAGCTCAGGAAGATATTCAATTTTAAAGGTTGCAAGAAATACTGGTGTTGCAGAGTTCCAGAAAATTGTTCAAAGTGTCGAAAACCCTCTATGTTTTTTGCCTTTTAGTCTGAAAGCTCAGTGTGTTTTCGACCTTCACTCTGAAAGCTCAGTGTCTTTTTAGCTCCTGCACTTCGAACTTCTTCCTCTGGTGGCATTCATTTCATAAGTGTGCAACTCCGACAAGTGGGGCCCAGTTGGTTTTTGGCAAGCTGTTATGTGGGTTGTCGCATGATTGCATAAGTCCTTTTCCCCTTATGCAACCATGCGACTAACCATTGACGGTCCTGTTGAAGAATGCTAGCAGTTTGTCACATGATCGCATAGCCCCTTTTGAGGCTATGTGAACATGCGACTAGCCGTTAACCACGCCGATAAGAGCCTACAATTTGGTGATGTGTTTGTGTTTCATTGGCCAGCTGGTGATGAACATTTACTTGTGGGCCCGAAGCTTGCGGTGCCAGTGTGGTGAAGATTCGATGGTTGTCGCATAATCTCATGGAATCTTCCAATTCATGAGATCATGCGACAACTGCCCGATGTGATCTCAGTGGCTCATGCGTCTAGAGTATCTACAATGGTGCAAGTGTGATGAAGAGCTACTGGTGGGTCTTCTGGAGGTGACGTGTCCAGTCTGCAGTGGGCCAGAGGTATAGCATGGGCCCTGTAGATGCAAGATCTATAGTGGTTGCATGTTTGCATGGGATCTTCCGATCCCATGCGATCATGCGATCACTGTTAGATTCTAAGGGTGTTTCCTATGGTGATGTCCTGGGTTAGACTGAGGTGGCAGATCTTGTGGGCCAGGTGTCTTGCGTGGCATCTAGCACTTGGTCGCATGATCGCATGTGGTCTCTTAACCGCATGCAACCATGCGACAAGTGGTCTGTGGCAATGGTGACAGTTCTAAGGGGCTTGTCGCATGATCACATGCAGCTTTTTGAGCTCATGCGATCATGCGACCAATGACATTTTCAAGCGGTGCAACCATTTTTTGCGAGCTTTTCTTCTTTAGAGATGGTTGCGAGCAGCGGGTAGTTGAGAGTTGATGTTGTAGGACATGCACAGCTATGGAAAAATGATGAAGTCTGGGTGGCCGTCGGGGGTCAGTTCTTTGTCCCAGCAAGGTACCAGTTTGCATTCATGGTGGGCTTGTTGCAGGAAAGGTTGTTGAATCCAGGTTGTCGGTCTGTAGGCAATTGTAGTACAGGAATTGGCACGCAAGGAGAAATATCTGATCGGTTGAGATATTTGTAGATTTGTATTTATGATTTTGTACCATAGGGTTTGTTATTATATTGTAAACTTTGTAACCCTAGTTAGATTTTTGACTCCTGCCTGTGTGCAGTTGAGTATGTATATATTGTTTTTTGGAGCTTGTAGAGCTCAGAATCCAGTAATTGTAAAAAGAAAGTTTTCTTTCTCAGAGAGCAATTTGTGGAAATTTTCCTGCCCTTTGGCTTTCTACAATTGTAATTTTCATTAATTATTCAGATATTGCAAAGCATTTTGTGACATTCTTGTTGTCCTCATGCTTTCTTGTGTGGATTATCTCTTATGGGATCAAAGTGTATGCATGTTTTTCAATGATATCTTAGGGCCCCTGGTTCCTCTTACTTTTTGTAATTGTGTGTGTTATTGTGTTTGATCTGATTTAGATGTTTTGTGGGCATACTCTAGCCCCTAACAGTCTTGTCTCAATCCTACACCAAGTTATAGGAGTGAATGTTTGTTTCCAGGTCACAGATTGTTGTCTAATCCTAAGAGTCTTGTTGTTGTGAAAGAATCTTTCTCTTTCCCTGAATACCCTCTTTTGTTTGTAGACCCTTCTATGAAACACTTATGCAAGCCTATTCAGTAAGTTGTGACCTATTAGACCTAAGTCCTTCATTGGTTTCATCCCTCTATACTGAGATCCAAACCCTAATTTTGGTGCATCACCTAGTAGGTAGTTTGCTTTCAGCATTTCCCTTTCATGCACTCCTTCTATCCCTTTCCCTCCAAAGTTTAATTTCCTGTTAAGAGCAAGCTAAGGTGATAATCCAAGAGGAACCAACCTAGAAATTGGAGGTTTCATCTCTGTTAGGAAAGGTCCCACAACCTTGAGATGATTTCCAAGTTATACTAAGTTATCAAGACTACGAGAGCTTGAGATAGAGGTGCAAACTTAGTGTAGAACAGTAGGGTCTACTTGAACACCTTTACTATCAATAACATACCCTAGTTATTGGATACTCTGCATACCAAAAAAATACTTGTATATGTTGGCATAGAGTTTATGTTGTTGGAGAGTTGAAAGAACTCGTTCAACATGTTGCAAATACTCAAACCAAGTTTTTCTAAAAATGAGTATGTCATCTAATAAAAAACCACAAAGGAATTAATGAATGGTCTAAGCACATCATTCATCAAGCTCATAAATGTAGAAGAGTATTTGTAAGACCAAAATGCATAACCAAACATTCAAAAAAATCTTCCTTGGACTTGAATGTAGGCTTCCATGCATCTCTTGGATCAGTTGGTACTTGGTGATACATAGATTTCAAATATTTTTTTTTGTAAATAACTTAACCCCCTAAGTTGTTCCAAAATAAAATCAATTCAAGGAATTAGATATCTATTTTTCATACTAATTTTTTTCAGTGCTCTGTAATCAATAAAAAACCTCCATGTTCTATCTTTATTCTTAGAAACAACAATTGGACTACCATATAGTGAATCACTTGGCCGAATGTGTCCCTTTTGGATCAACTCTTGAATTTGTCTTTTGATTTTATCATTTTCCAAAACTGACCTCCTATATATTGGCTCATGTAGTAGTGGTGTTCCTAGAATTAAATCTATTACACTTTCCAACATTCCACCTATTTCTAAATTTCAAACAAAAAAAAATAGTACTTATAACATAGGGATCCAATCTTCAAATTATATTTTCAATTACGTGCCTTAGCCAAAAATCTAATAAATTAGATAGGGCGAAGAATCCTCCATCCTAGTTTGATAGCCATACACTCTTGCCAACTTTTATCATTTTCACATGGTTTCTTTATAATTGCTGATAATGACTTCCTTATTTTTATTTGCTTCTTCGTCATTACTAATGGCAGTTTTGTTGGATTTGAGAAAAAAAGAAAATTAAAAAAATAAGTTTCTACACTAGTTTAATTAAATAAACACAAGAACTTACAAACAACAACAAGACACCATGACAAAGTATTGCTACAGCAAGACAGAAACTATCTATTTTCATTAATATTCATATAAAAGATAAATGGTTGTTTAGAACCAAAACAATGCTCTGTATCTTAAGATTCATAAGCTTGAAAAAGGAGAAACAATTACAATCCCTAATTAGGAAATAGAGCAGAACATATCTAGATATAGGTCTAGATTCTTGACAGTTCCCAGTGCCAAAAATAGGGCCAAAAATCACGGAGCCTCAGGTACATCCCAAAAGAAGAGGAAACAAAGCCCAATGTATTTACAATTACTTAAATATATACATATAGAGCTGCAAAGTTTTCATACATATGTCAAATAGAGTAGTAGCTGTCAAATGGTGGCATTGTTAAAATATTACAAAAACTAGATTGCAACAGCTGTTGCCTCAGACAAAAGAAGAGCTTATTGTATGGAGAGGAGAACACGTGTCACATTGGAAGTTTAAACATTAACATCTTTAATCTCCCCCTTAATGTTTAATGAAGTAAACCCCATCATTTGTCTTAGCTTTTCAAAATTTTCTTTTGGAATAGGTTTAGTAAGAATATTAGCAATTTGATCAGTGCTTTTGTAAAATTTCAACTCAACTTGTCCCTTAGTCACAAGATTTATAATAAAATGATATCAGATATCAATGTGTTTTGTTCTATTGGGGAACATGGGATTTTTAGTGATAGCAATTGTTGAGTTGTCACAATGTATGACAGTTGGTTTCTCTTGCTTTTGTTTCAAATCTTCTAAAATTCTCCTTTACCAAATTGCTTGACAGGAAGCTAATGTTGCATCAATGTATTATGCTTCAATTGAGGATAAGGATACTGATGATTATTTTTTTGAAGAACAAGATATAGCACCTGAACCAAGATTGAACACAACACCAGATGTACTTTTTCTATCATCTATAGAACCAGCCCAGTCATTGTCTGAATATCTAATTAAACCAAAATTATTTGAAGGTGTACACAAAATTCCAAAAGAATTTTTACTCTGCACATATCTTAGAACCCTTTTTATAGCACAAAAATGAAGTTTACTAGGATTTGGCATGAACCTTGAAAGAAAACTAATAGCATATACAATATCTGGTCTTGTAGTTGTTAAATACATAAGGTTTCCAACTAGACTTCTGTACAATGTTGCATCCACTCTTTCAGAACCATCCTCTTTAGGTAATTTTTCATTCATGACCAAAGGTGTCTTCATGGCTTGACAATTATTCATCTTAAAATTTTTGAGTAAATCGTTAGCATATTTTCCTTGTGAAATGAAAATACCATCATGTATTTATCTTACTTGTATTCCAAGGAAATATTGCATTAAGCCTAAGTCTGTCATTTCAAATTCATTTTTCATGCCAACTCTAAACTCCTCTATTAACTTTCCATAATTTCCTGTATAGATCAAGTCATCCACATATAAACATATTATGAGTAACTCACCTGTACTCTAAAACTTTACACATAGAGTGTGGGCTCACTTTCACTTCTCTTAAAACCATTTTTCTAAAAATAACCATCTATTCTACTATACCAGGCTCTAGGTGCCTGCTTGAGGCCATAAAGAGCCTTTTTTAATCTATAAACCTTGTGTTCTTGCCCAGCAATCTGATAACCAAGTGGTTGTTCTAAAAACACTTCCTCATTTAAATAACCATTTAGAAAAGTTGATTTAACATCAAACTGGTAAACTTTCCACCTATATTGGGCTGCTAATGCCAAAACTACTCCTATAGTGTCTAATCTAGAAACCGGAGAATATGTCTCAAAATAATCAATACCTGGTCGTTGGGAATAACCCTTTGCAACTAGTCTTTCTTTATATCTTTCAATAGATCCATCAGCTTTGTATTTAATTTTGTAAATCCACTTCAGCCCAATAACATCTTTCGCTGGCCATTTCTCTGCCTAGGGTGGAAGAGAAAGAAAAGAAAGAAGCTAAAGATGATGGTTGGTCATTCCTCGACCCTCCTGTTAACCCCAATGATGTGTGGGGTTATGATGATAAAGATCCTCCTACTTCTGGCACTGCTCTTGCTGCTTAATGGCTTTATGCCTTTTTTTTATGAATAGTTGTTTGTTGTTTCCAGCTTTGTCGTGTGAACTCTACGGGGTGATTTTTATGTCCCCTGGCCCCTTTTTTGTGAATATGTAACTTTAATATTTTATTAATAGAAAAGGCACTATTCATCAAAAATAACATCTTTTCCAGGTGGAAGATCAGCTAGCTGCCAAGTTTCATTTTTTTCAATTGAAGAAATTTCTTCATCCATGGCTTTAATCCAAACTTCCTGTCCTGTAGCCTCCTCAAATTGTCTTGGTTCAACTTGAATATGTGAAAACAAAGAAAAATTTATAGTTTCATCAAGACTAGTAATGCCTTCATAAAAATTTTTAAGACTTTTTACCTTTCTTGGAAGAGGACTAGAGCTTGAAGCAGTAGAAGGTAATGAATGTGAACTTGGTGGAGGAGTGGGATCAGGAATTGAACTAATGCTGGGACTAAGTGAAGAGGTTGGAACATCTTGTTCCAAATCAATAGTTACATGTTTTTCCTTGTTCACATTATCATTCCATTGCCAAGCTTCATTTTCAGTAAAGATAACATCTCTGCTAATAATTAGTTTTTCACTGGATGGATTAATTAAGCGATATCCCTTTGTGTCCTCACTATATCCAATGAAAATACATTTGACACTTTTGTCATCAAGCTTTTTCCTTAATTGATCAGCTATGTGAGCGTAAGAAACACATCCAAATACTCTCAAGTGTGCAACCCCAGGTTTTCTTCCACACCATGCTTCATAAGGTGTCATATTTTTTACACTTTTTGTTGGACATCTATTTAATAAATATATAGATGCAGCAATAGCTTCAGCCCAAAACATGTTTGGTAGACCCTTAGCTTTGAGCATACTTCTGGTCATTTCCACAATAGTGTGATTCTTGCATTTAGCAACTCCATTTTGTTGAGGAGTATAACTTGCAGTTAATTGCCTTTGGATCCCATTCTTTATACAAAATTCTTGAAACTCATTAGAGGTGAATTCTCCCCCTCTATCTGAATGTAGGGTTTTGAGGGGATAGCCAATTTTTTTTTCTACTTTAGCCTTAAATTGTTGAAACATGTTAAAGGCTTAATTTTTCTTTGATGAAGTAGACCCAATTCCTTCTGCTAGAATCATCCACAAAGATTATAAAATATTTATTTTTACTAAGTGACAATGTTTGCATTGGACCACAGATATCGGTATGTACTAATTCAAGTCGTAACTTAGCTCTTAAAGATCTTTCTATTGGGAAGGAAGCACGGTGTTGTTTTCCAACAACACAACCTTCAAAAACTTGATCATCATGTGAGATATGTGGAGGTCCTCTTCCCATTTCCTTTTGGGAGAGAAACTTAAGTCCTCTAAAATTTAAATGTCCATATCTAATGTGCCACAACCAAGATTGGTCTTTATAATTAGAGCTGAGGACTTGAGTTTCACCATATGCAAGCTTCAAAGGGAAAATCCTATTCTGTAACATCCCAATCTTTGCCAATATTTGATTATTATTTTATTTTTTTTTGTCATAAATAACATAGTTTCTATTTTCAAATAAGGCAGAATATCACTTTTCAACTAATTTTCCTATACTCAGCAAATTATGTGCTAATCCAGGTACGTACAAAACGTCATGTATATACCTTTCTTGACCTTGTTTGGATTTCACTACAATTGTCCCCTTACCCATGACTTCAACTTCTTTGCTATCACCAAGACGCACTTGTGTTCTAATTGAATCATCCATATTTACAAATATATTTTTATTTCCAGTCATGTGGCTACTATGTAACCACTATCCAAGATTCATACATTCTCTTCTTCTTCATTTGTAGCACTGAAGGCTAGAAACAAATTTGTATCTGATTGATCCTCTTTTGCTTCAGAATATTTTGCATGTTGTTTATTTTTTTTCCAACAGTCCCATTCATAATGCCCAAACTTTTTGCAATAATGACATTGTACATGTGATTTGCCAAATTTTTGACTGCTTTTTTTGTGTATCTTCTAAAATTCTTGGTTTGAAATAATTGTTGTTTTGTGCACTTCTAGCTCCTCTATAAAAAAATATTATTTCTCCCTCTTCCCTTATAGCTTCCTACATCCTTATGAGATGATTCTTCTGATCCTTTTCCCTTTTTCTTTGAAATATTTATATTAGTTTCAAAATCTTGTTCAATTGATTTTTCTGCAGACTTGTTCATTCTTTGTTCATGGGTTTGAAGAGAGCCCATAATCTCATTTATGGAGAGAAGGCTTAAGTCCTTTGACTCTTCTATAGCCACAACCACAATATCAAATTTAGGAGGGAGGCATCTAAGGAATTTTTCTACTACTTTTTGATCCAACAAGTTTTCCCCATAGGATCTAATTTGATTTACTAAACCCATCACATGAGTAAAAAATTCTTCCATGGGTTCTGACTCTTTCATGATTAGATTTTCAAATTCCCTTCTAAGCATTTGTAATCTGATTATCTTTACTTTATATGTTCCTTGATACGTATTCTGTAAAAAATCCCAGGCTTGTTTTGAGTTTTTGGTTGAAATAATTCTTGGGAAAATTGATTCATGTATAGCCTATTGAATGATAAACAAGGCTTTTGAGTCTCTTTTCCCATTTTATTTTAATAGGTCTTTATCTACCTAACTTAAGGCTACAAGAGCTTGAGCATCTGCAGGCTCTAGATATCCTTGTTCTACCAATTCCCACAAATCTTGGGATTTAAACAAGGTTTTCAATTTTATACTCCAAAAATCATAATTGTCTCCTTTGAATATTGGTATTTGGGGCTAGGTTACACTTTTACCATTAGCTGCCATAGTTTCCTTTCAAAAACTATATTGTCAATTGGTGTCTTCTCACAAAAATCTCACAAATTATTCCCCTGAAGTATTTCTCTGCTAAGAACCAACCCTCTAATAGGTTGCAGGTTAGGGAATTAACAAACTTCCTTCAATCCCTCGATGCTCTGATACCAAATGTTGGATTTGAGAACAAAAGAAAGTAAAAAACTAAGTGTTTCTACACTAGTTTAATTAAATAAACACAAGAGCTTACAAACAACAACAAGACACCATGACAAAGTATTGCTACAACAAGGCAGAAACTATCTATTTTCATTAATATTCATATAAAAGATAAATGGTTGTTCAAAACCAAAACAATGCTCTATATCTTAAGATTCATAAGCTTGAAAAAAGAGAAACAATTACAATCCTGAATTAGGAAATAGAGCAGAACATATCTGGATATAGGTCCAAATTTTTGACAGTTCCCAGTGCTAAAAACAAGGCTAGAAATCACGGAGCCTCATGTACATCCCAAAAGAAGAGGAAAAAAACCTCAATGTATTTATAATTACTTAAACATACACATATACAGCTGCAAAGTTTTCATACCAATGTCAAATAGAGTAACAGCTGTCAAATAGTGGCAATGTTAAAATATTACAAAAACAAGATTGCAACAGTTGTTGCCTCAGACAAAAGAAGAGCTGATTGTATGGAGAGGAGAACACGTGTCACATTGGAAGTTTAAAAATTAACATCTTCAATTTTTTCAATATTCACTTCTGAAAATCCAGAGCTTCAAAATAGGTTTATATAGTAGCTCGTGTAACACTTGAAACTAAGTAATTGGTAGATATGCTAGATAGCTATGTGACTTTTCCAAAGATTCAAAAATCAAATAGGACAAAACTGTTTATCCATGCATTTAGATTTTTCATATAAAAAACTTTATCAGCTATAGAAAAGATAGTAGTGGACAAGGGGATCTTGTAATGATATTTAGATTAATGTAACTATCTAATGATTAGTTGGTAAGCATGATTAAAAGCCAAGCTTGTCACCCATTAGGAAAAGTTTTAGAATCATTCATTCAAAAGAGTATATTTGGAAGGACATTTTGGCATTAACAAGATCCCAGTCTTGATAAGTGAACAATATTTTCCAAGAAAACATTTCAAGGTATCAATTTTTTTGATAGAACATGTGTTTAATCGCTATTTCTTTGTATAACACGACCAACAATTTATATTGTAATCATTTTCTGATATTGAATAAATGTAGAGTTATTGTGTTGTTATAAATTATTAATGATTCATTAATTCTATGTTGGGTTATTAAATAATCCTTTCTTCACATACTTTTATCATATCCATGTTATCATTTTGTGCTTACATTTTAAATTTGATAGAAGAATTTATAACATTTATTCAAAAAAAAATTTATCAAACATAAGAAAACACTTGTGATCATAACTATCAAATAATGATATTAGATAAGCTTGTAGTTGAAAGAGAGTGATCATGTTCTACTGACCCGTTTAAAAACCTTTCAAGTTTGTGACACTTTACAATTACTCTTTGTTCATAAGAAGGAAGTAATAGTTTACAATGGGCAATAATTTTTTCCCACTATTGGATCTATTTATTCTATTAGGGTTTATGTTCAACATTCCACATAACTAAGATGTAATCGATATAGTTTTGTAATTTTAAGTCATTTTATCTTGTAGGCGATCTCATTAGAGAAAGATGCAAAACCAGGAAAGGAAGCACATTTAGAAAGCAGAAATGATTAGAGATAGTGGGTAAGATGTCAAATCAAATTAGCCGATTATAAAATTGAATGAAGAGCATAAGAAGAAAGATGTAGATTTATACGGAAAGACTCATCTTTATAAAAATTCCTTAATGGTAGATGTACCGTGTAAAGCACAATAAGATATTGAAAGGTCAATTGTGTCCAAGAAGTTCTAAATGTTCCTAAAATATAAGAATCATGCCAATTCTTAGGCATCAAACTTAGGTAAGTACTAGAGTGCTTTACGATATTGAAATCAACCCTTAGAACCCTCCCTACATTCCGTTTGCAAAGAAAAGTTCTATCTAAAAAGGAATCGGAAACAATAGTAGAAAAGGACCGATATGAGAGTGAGAACCCAAATGCAGTAGTTGTTACGATCAAACAAAGATGCCACAATATATATGGTAAGCCATAATGCACGCCTCATTAAAACAGCCCCACCACCATCCTAGAATTATTGGTGTCAAGGAAGAGAGCCACATGCCAAATTTAAAGCGACAGTGGCATCCAAGCCAACCGCACTGAATAATAGTACTCACTAAAAATGCGTAGAACAAACAGAAGGTAAAAGTATCATTTGTACTAAGAAGAGCAATTTAAATTCGAGGGGACCAACTTTACTCATAACCTACAACAAACTTATTGTTCTGGGACAATTTCTCTACGAAGGTTGATTGCGATGCCCAACCTGTTTATTTGCTTTTCGTCGGGAATAATGGCTCATTCTGAAAGTTGTGAGCTCAAATACAACTTTCAGGGCCTACGTGACGTAACATTGAAAACAATAAGTGGTAGATGTGGTAGTTAACAAACAAACTTGGATTAAAAAAGGTTCAAATATCAATCAAGAAGAAAGAGAAAACGTGTGCTATGCAGTCCCAACTCGGTGGAACAAACAATTAATGTATAGGAAGCAAGAATGGAAATCGTTTTCAATTTGTATCGAGACAACATCATGAACTCTAGAAAAGACATTAATGGACCACTCGTTCTTGTCATATTTTGAAGGGCGTTGGAGGTATATATCTGGCCTGCTGATTAGAATGATGGGCATTGATGATGTTTTAATAGCCAACTAGGAGACCATTAGAGAGAAGTCGAGTATATGTTGGTATGACTTAATATGGTATAAATACATCAAATTGTCACCTTTAATATTTTATGTGCATCATATTGTTCAAAACTAAACCTACAGTTTTGTCTTGTAAAGATGTGCTATATTATTCTTGGGTGTTGTTTAACATGAAAACATTTGAAGATAAATCTTTTTGATCGACTAACACGTAAACATGTACTTGTTGTTTTGTGAAGATTAACAGGGAATCTCTATAGTAGCGTTTTAAGATAGAATTAATAATTGGGTATAAATATTTATTGAGTATATTGGTAGGGTTGAATCTAAATTTATAGAAGTTGTGCAAGTACCAGAGTTGGTTTGAGCAGTGGATTTGCTTCTTAGTAGTCTTGAGTTCGACTTGAAGGTTCATACTTAATTGATGTACATAATTTATGGGTGATTGTATGCATCCTAATGAGACTATTCTTGCCTTAGATATCCACTTCTTGATGCCACCTTAGCAATAAAAAGTAAGACCAATGTAAAACAAGTTGGGTGTAGAACCTGGTGGTGGGGATAACCGTAGACAACAAAAAAGAAAGACAACTTGTAAATTTATAAAAGTTTTGATAGATGATGTAGAGTTTATAGAGATTTATTTTTCAAATATTTAGTAAAAATTTTTTTGACATAGTGAATTGTCTTTCTTTACAAATTCACACTTTATTTGAACCACCTCTTTAGTATGCCTTTTTCTACAACATTTTAAATCTATTTAGGTTTTATTCCACTTTAAATTTTTATTATCAATCTCATAATTTAAGTCTTGTGAGATACTCAAATTATTACTTGATTTAACATAACAAACCCAAACACTCTTATCTCCCTTTTAGATGTCTTGTTTTAGTGAGACATGTAAAACCAAAATTCTCTAAAATTGCAATCATTTCTAGTGTCAACCTTCACAATTTGGATTCTAGCCTTGTTTTTTAATTTGACCATTTTATGTTGGCCTAAAATAAAAAATACATTGTGAGTTCCCTATATAAAGAAATCTTTTATCATTCATAAGGTCTATTACTTTTCAACTAACAATTTTGATTGATTACAAGAGAGTTCTACATCTTCAAGACAAAATATGATCATATTGAATAGCAAGCTCTAACAACAACATTATTTTAAAATTTCATGTTCAAGATTCATATTTTATGATCATATTATTACATCAATATTTGGAAGACTTTTATAGAGAGAATTTCATCATCACCTTCATGAAAAATTTCATGAGAGGGTTTCATAGCTAAGATATGAATATTTCATTTCATAATTTTAATTTTTACAAGAACCTACTTTACATCATCGTAGGTATTGTGGAGGTCAGAAATATAAGGAAAATGTGTCTCAACCTTGTATTTACATGTGGTTACTATTTATTTTAACTCTACATTTGAAGATGAATTATTCGTAACCTTTCCTTGAACATTTGGATGGGTGAGATAAACATGTAGATAAATTTTTGTTCCATGATCATCTCTAGTTTTTAAGATATTCATGTTTCTATTTTTTGAAGTTTTCAAATAAATTTTACAAAGTTAATTTTGAAGGCTGTAGAGGCTTTGAAATATCTCAAAAAGAGTTTTTAATGAGCATAATAAGTTATAGCTTGATAGAGCACATCATAAAATTTTTGATACTTTAGAATATTCATCAATCATACACATAGTTCAAAAGTTATGGCCTGCAAAAGTTGTCTCTTGAAATAGAAAATGTAAGAACATGTTAAACACATATTTAAGTTGTAAAAGGGTGTTATATGTGTTGGTGTGCATTTTGATACATCATAGGGAATCTTTGATTGGAGATAAAATGGGGTCCACTTTATAAGTGGGTCTTAGCCCATTGTTTTCTATTGCCATTTGATAGCTGCATGTATTATACCCCTATTGTCATAAAGGATTGTACCTAGATGCTAAGTTGGGAGCTCAAAAATGGCTTTAAACATAAAATGATCTTTAGGCTTATCAGTTTCCCATTGTAAAGGTCAATCTATATATTATAGGGTTGGTTCCCTATTGGTACCTCATAAAACTATTGACCTCTTTTTGGGAAAAGGGAAGATAAATTCTTAAACCAAAACACATCCTAGGAGGTGATGCACCATATGCATGAAAAGCCTACTCAAGTACCCAAACTCACGATACTTTCAATAAAAGATAATTTTTTCTCACAACTCAAAATATTTCATTTAATACATAATAGGAAGACAATGAACAAATGCTCACTTGAAGGAAATTACTGATTTTCACAATAAAAACATATTGGTTTCAACTCAACACAATATGTATTTTCTATGAAACATATGTATCCTTGCTATAATACTAAATAGATATGAGAAAATTAAAGTATTTTAATGTATATCACAATAATATCATTAAGTCATTCATCCGTAACACAAAACAAAAAGAAAGAGAAAGAAATATTATTTTATTTTACTTGAAAATAAAGGTGTTGATACAATCTAAAAATGAATATTAAGAGCTACAATCTCTTATTTTTGTTTTGTACAAAATTTTAAGAGAAAAGGAACTTGAAAGAAAATAGAAAATAGAAGACCTTATAGAAAGAAGAATTAAACATAATAGAAACAAGGAATTGAGGTGGAACTCGACCTTTAACTAAAAACCCTCCTTGAAATATATTTGAAATAAAGTTGACTTGTATATAATCATCTCCAAATTGCATGATAATAGCTTCTTAGTTCATACATCAATAAAAGTCCCATTAAAAAGGGGGCAAAACTAAGGGAAAATAGATAGGTGTGGCCTTTATAAACCTCCTTGAGTCATTCATAATCCACTGCGTGGTGTCTTGATTGATCTTGAATTATTGTATTCTTCCACCAAAATACTCCATTTCATCCCATTAGCTGATTCTATCTATCCAACAACTCTGCAATAAATCTTTGTTGTTGACTGTCATAGTTTGTGCATTTAAAGTGTTTTTGGTGGTCTTTCATCTTGATTAAATATCATTATTTTATAAAAAATATTTTTTCCTCTCAAATAAAGCTTGAAATATTATCTTTATTCTTAAACAATTCTCTTGTGCTCTTAATTTTTATCCTTATTTTCTAAGTGAGTGCCCTTAATGATAAACCAAAGGTTTCTTAATAACTTTTATATGAGACCTATAATACTTCATTATTTTATTCTCTATGCCAAACATTATTATATGATCCTATTGACAAAACTTTGTCATTGTTCTATTCGACATCAATACCCAATCACATTTTTGCACACCTCTTTGGAATTTTCATGGTTGTGCCATCTTCTTTATAATTATGCTAATCTGGATCCCTTATGCACTCAAAAACAATGATGCCTTTGTTCTTGACTTTTGTATTATTTCAACAATCTATAATAGTGAAAATATCCCTCTATTTTTGTTGACCTATTTTACTTTTGATCTGATCATACTCTGATGAGAATATTTTTCTATTATCTTTTTTTACAACTCATCTTGATCCAACTACTCCTTAATCATCCTAAAGATGTAGTTGACCATTTCCTTAATTATTAAGACAACATTAATGATGTTAATATCTTTTATAGGATTCTTCATAGTATTAAGATATAAAGATCTGTATCTTTGCTACTATTTCTTTGATTCATTTGTTATGACATTTTCATGTATATCATAATAATGTATTCGTCACTATTTTTAGTAGTAATGACACACTATCTTTCTAATGGAACATCTTATCCCTTTTATAACTTTATAATAATGCTATGGTCTACATTTATATTCTTCATTAGCATATGTAGAATAGTGAAGTAATCTCTTGAAAACATCTTTGTAACAATCAATCTCCTAAAACACCCCAGGTCCAATTGAATGCTCGTATCATGTTTCCTTTATTTTCATGGAAACTTCATAGCTCGATAAATGTCACACTTGACCAGAGATTATTTATATCTTTGTAATTTCTACTTGCAACTCTTTATGGAGTCTTGTTTCATTATTTTATTGACCTCACTGATTCATTACTCTAAAATCCTTGTGGTGTATAAAATCTCATCATGACCTCGAGATTAACATTATGATTTCATCCTCTTTCCACTATTTTTCCTTCATCACTATCATTTTTTCTCTTATCCACTATGTATTTTTCATGACTATCTTCTCCTGGTATGACTATCATACGATGATCTATATCTCTTCCTCCAATGAGATTGTCTTCTATTTTTTCATAATTTTCCTTTATTATATGCTATTTTTTGTCTTGAAACCTTATTATTACTACAATGTATCTTTCTCTAAAACCTCATTACTACTATATTAAAACATAATTATCACTATTATTGTATAGTATAATAACACTACTTATATTTTATGACAACAAGGACTTTGTTTGACTAGTCCAATAACATGTATAGCTAACACATTATAAATCTAAAACTATATTCATTTTCTCTTTGCTCTTTTCCATTTCTTTATTCTCTTTCATTTATTTATGACATTATAAAACTTTTTTTAACATCTTTTGAATAATATTTTGAGAGGTTGTGTGTGATAGTGATCCTTTCTTCTCACAAATTCATTTCCCAATCTTCATCTCCCAATGAATTTTCCTATAACTCTTTACACCTTAACATTCCTTGTAACATAAAATTCATATTTTGACAGTATAATATTTTATGCTTTGGTAGTGTAAAAGGTCTATATATTTTAGAGAGAAATTGTTCAAAAACAAAAAAATGAATATTCTCATATTATATCATAGTGAATGATCTTTCAAACACATTTAATTTCTTTGAAAACATCTAATTTATCTTGATAATAATATTAACAATTGTAGAGGAGAGTTTACTGGAGCTTCAAAAACCTTACCACTTTTATATGTAAATCTTTGACACTTCTCATTCTTGTATATGAATTGCTAATACATCTAGTGTGCTTCAATGTAATCTTGTTGTTTTGACAAATCTAAAAATTTACCTCCTTTGTAACCCAATCAATGCAATATTTTGATGTTTTCTTTAATGAACTCTTGTTCTTCTCAAGATAAATTGTTCCTCTTCTTGAAATGTGATGAACTACAACTAATTTAGAACCTCAATGAAGAATCTGTAATTTAAGATTACTGAGGAGTTGATGATTAGATATGCAAGATGATTAAATCAGTATTATGTTGTCATTGATGTCAAGTAGCTTGACAATACTTATCTTTTAAGTTACTATACCGACACATCTAAAGAAAGGTGAAAGAGATGAAGAATAGAAATATCTACATGAGGAAGATGTATATGATAGATGAGGATAAGGAATACACTGAGTAACTTGTTGATGAGTCTATGACTTGATGAAATTGACTTTATTATGTTGCATTCATCTATGATGAAGAATAGAACTGAAAGACACAAAGTAGTGTTGTCCGTAAATAAAGCATTTTAGTATACACCGACAAAGTGTAGTGTATACCAAGTGTAGTGTTAACTGAGCTTGTGTTCACCGATGCATTTCTTTGTTAACCGATCAAAATAGAAAGGAATTAAGTGATTAGTTTAGCCAATAAAGTGATGAGCTATAAAGTGTATGAAATCAAGGTAACAGATAAGGTTTGTTATGAAGATCGACGGCTAACATAAATAAAAAAAGGATCAAATGGAGCAGATTGAAATGTGTTACTCACACATCAGCCGAGGAAACTTGAAGTGGCAAAATCTATGAATATGATTAAGCAGCAAAATCTGATGGAGGAAAAGAAAATGATTTACTCGTCTATATAAGAGACATTGGTTTCATTATTGAAGAGGAGCCCGAAGAAGAAGCTATTGCAAAATTATCGTGTGAAGGAGTTTTCATGCATTCTGATCATACTGGTTAGTAAGAACTGAGCTCCAGAACAATTACCGAGCTATAGAGAGTAATTACTAATGCATAGTAAGTTGATATAGTATTGAATCTAAAGTGTTATATTGATCAAAAATATTTGAATGAGTTGAACATTGATCTATAAACTGAAAATTGAAGTTGTTTCAAGGTAGATCATCTACTGTTACATATTTAACCATTGTACATAGTCAAATCTCTTAACCAAGTGGACTATGGAAGTCTTTTGATGTTTCATTCATAGAGTGAACATTGTTATCTTGTCAACCCCAGAGTGACTGCTGGTTGGATGATAACTTCTGGTGTAAAATCCTCTAAAAGGGTCACACCTAGCAGTGTGTTTTTAACCTTTAACAAGGTTGGGTCTTCACCAACCTCACTTCGGAAGAGTGAACAATTTTGGGTTGCCGGTCCCAGGTGGTTTTTCCCTTCATAGGGTTTCCACGTTAGATCTCTTGTGTTATGTGTTGATTGTGATATTTGTTTTTTATCATACTTTACATATTACATGTTAGATTTAATCGTTAACTATTATAAAGTTTAGACTGACAATCGGTAAAAACATAGATAGTGAAAGCATTATATGTTTACCGAGTAGCAGAAGTAGTAGAATTGTTTTGGATTGTACATTTTGAAATTGTGGGACACTCGATAACTGATTCACCCCCCTCTTAGTTATTCTAACAATTGGTATCAGAGTCATGGTTGCTTAGAATATAGTTTTAAGGACTCCAACAAAAAGGTCTCAAGATGTATAAGAGGGAAGTGCCAAAGCTGAACAAAGATAATTTCACAGTATGGCAAAGCTGGATGAAGTTGCACATATTTGGAATTGGGAATTCTACACTATAACCAATGGAGAATGGCTACATTGAACCGACACCAGGTCTCCTAACTCTTGATCAACTGAAGGATAGGCATGAACATAATATTACTGTGATGGAACTTGTTGTTGCCTATACCGATGCCAAATTTGATGACATCAAGGATTGTGATATAGCTAGATGTGGGACAAGCTGACTCTAATATACAGTGGAGATCTGAATGTTAAGAGAGCCAAAGAAAAAATCCTAACAGGTCAATTTGATGATATGAAGATGAAAGAAGGTGAAAACATTGTACAATATACAAATAGACTAAAAAAGGTAGTGCATGCTATTAGAGCATCCAGTGGAGTTATTGATGATGAAACAATAATAAGAAAGATTCTCATAAATTTTATGCCAGTTTATGCGATCAGGATCTCTGCAATTCATGAAACAAGGGCTACATGAAACGTCACCCTTGACACTCTGATCGGTAAGCTTACAACCTTTGAATTGAATAACTTTGACAATAGTGTTATACCTTCTGTTGAATCCACTTTCATGTCTTCTTTGAAGATTGGTAAGTCTAGTAGAAGGAATGATAAGAATAATGATAGTGACAGTAATACCGATGATGAACTTGATGAGCTTTAAGCTCTTATGGCTAGAAGATTTCCCAAAGGTAAGGGAAGGTATAGAGGCAAGTTACCTTTAGCATGTTTTAATTGTAAAGAAGTTGGCCACATCACTGCTAGATGTCTGAATAAGAAAGAAGATGATAGATCAAAAGACCGATCTGAAGGAAGCTATGGGAGAAGAGTCAACAGAGGCTACTGACACAACAACAGAGACAACCGAGATAGCTATGACAAAGGGAAAAAGGTATGCTACATAGCCAAAGAATTTGAAGATGAATCTGACACTGATGATGTTGTAGTAGTATTTGTTGCTATGAAAGATGATTTAGAGGAAGAAGAGAAACATGAAGAAACAACATTGACCTCTAAGGTAAGCAAAAATGATACATGGATCATAGATAGCATGGTTGTACACATCATATGACTGGTGATATAGAGAAATTTGATCTGCTTGATGAATATGATGGTGGATCTGTTAGAATGGGAAATGATGCACCTTGTATGGTGAGAGGTAAAGGTTCACTAATGATTAATGATAGAATAAAATGTGAGAATGCATACTGGGTAGATGGACTGAACTACAATTTGTTAAGTGTGCCAGAGCTAAAGAACTCAGGCCACTGACTTCCTTTTGAGAGAAGAAAGGTAAGAATCTATGATGATGGGGGAAGACATGTTGGAACCAGTACACAATCCAGAGGTAATCTATTTTATCTTGATATTGATTAGTCTTCTTGTTTATTAATGAAAGATGAAGATGCATGGTTGTGGCATAAGAGGTTATGTCATGTGAATTTTGATAACATGATCAAGATTAGTAAGAAGAAAAGAGTTAGAGGGTTGCCTAACTTGTCAAAACCGGATCATGCTATGTGCCATGAATGTCAAAAAGGTAAGATGACTAACTCTAGTTTTAAAAGAAAAGACTACTCGAGAAAGAAGATACTTGAGTTGGTTCATACCGACCTATGTAGTCCTATGAGAACTCAGAGCTACTATGGTGATAGATACTTTATTCTTTTTGTTGATGACTATACTAGACTGATGACTGTTATGTTCCTGAAAGAGAAATCTGAAGCTTTTAAGATGTTTAAATGGTATAAGGAGAAGGTAGAAAAAGAAACTGGAAAATAAATTAAATGCTTAAGATATGATAGAGGAGGTGAATTTATCTTTGATGAATTTACTAATTTCTGTAATGAGAATGGTATTAAGAGACAGGTCTCTGCACGAAGAACACCTCAATAGAATGGGATTGCTGAAAGAAGGAACATGTCAATCATTGACCGTGCTAGAACACCAATGATACAAAAGAATGTTTCTCAGACATATTAGAGGGAAGCTGTCAGCACAGCTGTATATGTGCTTAACCAAGTACAACTGAAGAAGGACACCAATCGGACACCTTATGAGCTATGGTTTGGACACAAATCTACTATAAGCTATTTCAAGAATTTTGGAAGCAAATGTTTTATTCAGAAAGATGAGAGAAATGGGAAATTTGATTCTAAAGGTGATGAAAGAATATTCTTAGGATATTCTACTAAGAGTAAAGCATACAAATGTCTGAATAAGGTTACAAATAAGATGATTGAAAGTACTAATGTCTGTGTTGATGAGTATGATGACAAGAACATAGAAGAAATAAAGGAATCAGAAGACTATGGTAGATTCACTTACATTGAACTTCCTGACTATCTACCGAAGTCACAACCTGTGATAACCGGTCAGCAGGAAAATAAACCTGAGGAACATGAAAGGGAAACCGATGAACAAGATGGTGCTACTGAGCAAACACATGAACCTGAATAGGATGAACAAGAAAGAAGAAACTAAGTACTAGCTAGTTTTGTTAGAAGACATCATCCTGAGACACAGATTATTGGAAACAGACAAGCTGGAATGCAGACAAGAAGAAAAACAAGACAAGGTACATGTCTAGTCTATGAATTTGAACCAAAGAATGTGAAAGTTGCATTAGAAAATGAAGAATGGGTTAATGCAATTAAGGATGAAATAGAACAAATAGAGAAAAACAAAACTTGGTCCTTAGTACCTGGACCTAAAGATAAGAATGTTATCAGTACTAAATAGATATTTAGAAACAAATTGAATGAAAATGGTGAAGTGACAAGAAATAAAGTGAGATTGGTATGTAAGGGATATGCACAGGAAGAAGGCATTGATTATGGTGAGACATTTTCACCTATTTCTAGATTTGAAGGAGTTAGAATGCTACTTTCATATACTGCACACAAGAAATTTAAGGTTTATCAAATGGATGTGAAATCAGCATTTTTGAATGGTATACTTGAAGAAGAGGTCTACATAGAACAACCTGAAGGATTCATTGATCCAGACAACAGAAACATGGTATGTAGATTACACAAAGCTTTATATGGTTTGAAGCAAGCATCGAGAGCATGGTATGAAAGACTGCATACTTACTTGTTAAGTATTGGATTTGTAAGAACTAGTGAGAACAAAAATTTGTACATGAAAGGTGATACTGATGACACTATTATTATTGCTGAAAATTTTTTTGATGATAATATTTTTGGAGGTCAAGATCATGTATGTAAATATTTTGCTGATGACATGAGGAATGAGATTGAAATGTCTATGTTCAGACAGATTAAATTCTTTCTTAGATTACAAGTGATTCAGCAGAGTGATGGGATATTCATCACACAGTCCAAGTACATAAAGGAAGTCTTGAAGACATTTGGCATGGAAGATGCTAAACCTCTAGGAACAACAATGGCTACTAGAAAAAAATTGATGAAGGAAGATGAAACTACAGAGGTAAACCAGACACTTTACTGATCCATGATTGGTAAGCTCATGTATGTAGTTCATAGTAGACCAGATATAGCACATGTTGTGAGAATTGTTGCTAGATATTTTGCTAATCCTAGAGAATCACACATGATTTCTACTAAAAGGATATTAAGATATCTAAAAAGACAAAGGATTATGGATTATGGTATCCTAAGGAAGGTAAGTTTGAGTTGAAGGTTTATACCGATGTTGATTGGGCTGGAAATGTGGATGATAGAAAAAGTACCACCGGAGGAGCATTTTTCTTTGGTGAAAGACTTGTAACTTGGACAAGTAAAAAGAAGGCTTGTATTTCTCAGTCTACAACTAAAGTAGAGTATGTTGCTACTACTACTAATTGCTCAAACATTGCATATATCAAGAACATGTTGGAAGGAATGAATGAGGTAATCACTAACCCAGTGATCATATACTGTGACAACACAAGTGCTATAAATATTTCAAAGAATCCTGTGATGCACTCTAAGATGAAGCATACATCAATTAAGTATCCCTACTTAAGAGAACAAGTGCAAGACAAGCAAGTGAAGCTAGAATTTGTTACATCTAAAGAACAACTTGCAGACATTTTTACAAAGCCTCTACCAAAGGACACATTTGAGTATTTGAGGACTAGACTTGGGGTTCGTCCCCTGTCTATTGGTCACTAATGTGATCTAGATGTTGCATCAGTCTAATTTTATCAGGAGATCATTCATGTTGATGCAGCATAGTTCACACTTTGGATTTTGTTCAAGGTTGTGATTAAGTTTGAAGAACTGAAACAGATTGGGATATCAGTATACTAAGATACAGAGGAAGTAATAGACAAATAAAGAGTTACTTATCTACTACAAGAGCTGATTATTTATTTATTTCTTTGGCATTGTTGTCAAAGGGAGAGATAAATAATATGAAAAGGAAAAAGAAGATATGCACCGATGAGAACTATCTAAGGGAGAGATAATCTGAAAGGAAACTGAGAATTGGAAAGGTTATATCTACAGAATGACAGAGATATATTTTATAATGTTGTTGAGTAACATAGTGATTAAACATATTAATGTTGTATGAGATTAGAAAATCATTTTATCACAAAGTTGTAGAATACATGTTTGGTATGTGTATGGTACATTTCATATTACTTGAGTTGCCATCAATGCCAAAGGGAGAGATTGATGAACTACAACCGATTTAGAACTTGAATGAAGAATCTACAATTTAAGATTACTGATGAGTTGATGATTAGATATGCTAGATGATTAAATCAATATTATGTTGTCATTGATGTCAAGTAGCTTGACAATACTTATCTTGTAAGTTACTATACTAGCACATCTGAAGAAAGGTGAAAGAGATGAAGAACAGAAATATCTACATGAGGAAGATGTATATGACAGATGAGGATAAGGAATACACTAAGTAACTTGTTGATGAGTCTATGACTTGATGAAATTGACTTTATTATGTTGCATTCATCTATGATGAAGAATAGAGTTGAAAGACTCAAAGCAGTTTTGTCGGTAAATAAAGCATTTTAGTATACATCGATGAAGTGTAGTGTATACCGAGTGCAGCTTTAACTGAGCTTGTGTTCATTGATGCATTTCTTTGTTAACTAAGAAAAATAGAAAGGAATTAAATGATCAGTTTAGCCGATAAAGTGATGAGCTATAAAGTGTATGAAATTGAGGTAACAGATAAGGTTTATTATGAAGATCGATGGCTAACATAAATAAAAAAGGATCTAATGGAGTAGATTGAAATGTGTTACTGACACATCAGCTGAGGAAGCTTGAAGTGGCAAAATGTATGAATATGATTAAGTGGGAAAATCTGATGGAGGAAAATAAAACAATTTACCCATCTATATAAGAGACATTGGTTTCATTATTGAAGAGGGGCCCGAAGAAGAAGATACTGCAAAATTATCACATGTAGGAGTTTTCATGCATTTTGATCATACTGGTTAGTAAGAACCGAGCTATAGAACAATTACCGAGCTACAGAGAGTAATTACGAATGGATAGTAAGTTGATATAGTATTGAATCTGAAGTGTTATATTGATCAAAAATATTTGAATGAGCTGAACATTGATCTATAAACTGAAAATTGAAGTTTTTTCAAGGTAGATCATCTACTGTTACATATTTAACCATTGTACACAGTCAAATCTCTTAACTGAGTGGACTATGAAAGTCTTTTGATGTTTCATTCATAGAGTGAACATTGTTATCTTGTCAACCCCAGAGTGAATGTTGGTTGGATGATAACTTCTGGTGTAAAATCCTCTAACAAGGTCACACCTAATAGTGTGTTTGTAACCTTTAACAAGGTTGGGTCTTCACCGACCTCACTTCAGAAGAGTGAACAATTTTGGGTTGCCGGTCCCAGGTGGTTTTTCCCTTCACGGGGTTTCCATGTTAAATCTCTTATGTTATGTGTTGATTGAGATATTTGTTTGTTATCATACTTGACATATTACATGTTAGATTTAATCATTAACTATTATAAAGTTTAGACTGACAATCAGTAAAAATAGAGATAGTGAAAGTATTATATGTTTACCGAGTAGCAGAAGTAGTAGAATTGTTTTGGATTATACATTTTGAAACTGTGGGACACTGGATAACTAATTCCCCCCCTCTGAGTTATTCTAACAAAATGGAGTTCTTTGTAAAAACCAACCCCTCAATCTCACTATTTATAAATAGATTTTATATTCACCTAATGTTTTATTTGGAAAGTTGATGAAAACATTGATTTTCTATATAAGTTGGGTAAACTTCACATAAAATCCCTCCTTTTTTACTATTGTTCACACATAGATTTATGTTATTTATTCATTGAAAATTATTTGTTTGGAATCTTTCTTTCAAATCCTCATATTGTTTACACCATTTTTGGGAAGTTTCCTCTTCAAATATACACTTATTCAATGAATATGACATTTATTTATCCCTTTTTTTCAAATAGAAAAATTCTTTATGAATATGCTTCTTGTGTATAAAATGAATTGCCTTCCAAATGTATGTTGTTGTTATCTATTCTATGGATGACATTATTGATGGCATAGAAGATGAGGTTAAGGATATTGTATTGTTAACTCCTTGAATCTCCTTTGCATGCGGCTTTGGTTGATACTTAGAGTTTTCTTTTCCTTTTTTTCTTAACTCAAACATTTTAAATCCATCTCAAACTCAACCTAATAAAAATCACTCAATCTCTTTAAAACATACTTTCAAAATCAAATTACAAGAAATCAAAATAATGACAAGAGCCTTTTCTAAGAGTTTAAATTAATAATAAATATTTTGACACATTTTCACTATTTCAAGTTTAGTAAGGGCACAAGACTCTAAAAACCTTTTCTCTAACTTAGAGACACAATTTTTTACTTTGAAAGTAGAAAAAATAGGTAAAATTCTCCTTATATATCAGGTGTGGAAGATAGAGTTTATGTGTGTATGATGAAAATATTGACGAGTCTAGAATAATGGAGGTTTGCACATAAAAGAGACCCTAAATTACCAATATTTAACACATACATGAAATTTTAATTATATGGAAAGTAAATCTAGAAGGCTAATATTGAAATGAAGAAATAAAAAGTACATATCTCTAAAAAAGAATCTAATGAAAACCTTATCAGATGATGTCAGAAATTGTTGATTATCTTATTTTTGAACCGAAACTGTGAGATCTATAAAACCCATAAATATTTATCTTTTCTGAAAAAGGTCAACCTTGACCCAAATATGGGGGTACAATCTTGCCCTAGGGCACAATCTATCCCCTTTATATCGACCTTGACCTGCGCTTCTCCAATGGAAATTTTGTTCGCGGATCTTGAAAGTTTGCCAAAAAGGGTATCCAAATCTGCACTGTAATTCACTATTCCACAACTGTTCCTGCAAGAAAAATGGTTTTGTTTGTTTGGGCAGGTTTTCCTTGGTCAACCCCCATTAACCTTGAAATTGAATTGAAATTGCAGTCATAAACAATGTAAATGAAACAATTCACCTTGCCTATGTTGAAACCCTTGTGGAGGATTCGAATCCTTCAATCCACAAGTATGGATGCTCCAAATGAATGTAGAATTGGATGTAGGATGTCTCAAATTAATTTTCTTTAGATCTTTAACACCAATCTTGAATGGATCTTTAAATAGGAAGAGACTTGAATGGATGTGGATGGAGAAATCTTCAACAAGAGGGCTCCATAGAGATTGAATCCTTCAATGGCTAGCAATGGATCTCCTTGATGAATTGGATCTTGAATGCTTGAATGCTTGAAGGCTTGAATACTTGAATTCTTTCGACTTGATCTTCTTGATAGCTCATGTACACTTGATTACTTGATTGAGAGATGGAGAAAATGAGAGGAGGAGGCTTCCTTTTATAGTGATCTAGGGCACAAACTTCTAGAGAGGCCTACATAGGAGAATTAAATTCCCATTTAAGCCATTACCCCTAGAAATTTTAATTTCATCATTTTTTAGTGTTTACCTCTGATACACTGGTTCATTAGGTAAAGGCATTCCTAGTATTAAATCAATAGAGTGTGTCTAACTTAGTAGTATTAGTGTACCCTAGTCGGTAACTCATACATTTTTGTATTTTGTCAAAATATGATCTAATAATCTTTCTTTCTTTATTCCAGTATTCACAGTTGCATGAAAATTACATATAATTATTTTTTTCATCCCTAGGATAAATCATTAGTAAAAAAAATTTCCAGTTTGGGAAATCAGTCTTCTACATTTGTTGGCACTAATCAAAGATGTAGAGTGTTTTGGACTTACCTCTTATATTTTGTATTTCTTTTTACCCAATTTAATTGCCACACTAAATGGTCTAAATCCATATACACCATGACATTCATACTTGTATGGCTTCCCCAACAAAACATCACAAACATAAAGAGGAGATACATAAAAAATTACCTCATCTTTAAGGGACTTGATAGAATATGGAGGACAACATTTCTCAAGTCAAATTTTATATCTCTTATCTTGCTTGCCCATCCTGTGGAATATGTTTGTCGATGTTTTATTTTCTTTAAATTCAACATTTGCATGGTCTCAATATATGTTAAATTATTTTAGCTACCACTATCTACAATAAAATGTAGTTTTTTTCCTCCAACCCACATCTATGAATGGACCTAGCTATTCTCATCTTCACAAGGAAATATTTTCATGGAGGCTACCATGACATATAGGTAACCCAAAATTACATGTTCATTCTCTTTTTGTTTTCCAAAATCAGTCATCTCATTCTCAAAATTTTATTCATGTGTGTCCATCATTAAGCTCTTTATAGTTCTACAATCTTTAGTATTATGGCATCCTATGATGAGATATTTCAAATAGCCCTCCATATTGCATCATTCTCTAAATAGGGGTAGTGGACCAACAATAATTAATAGTGATATTTATTATTTCTTGATAATATGTGTATAGGGACATACACATCTACTCATGACAAATAATAGTGCAACTAGACTCACAATGCTCAATATACCTTCATCAAAGGATAGGGAAAAATGAATTTACTCATAGAAGCAAGGATAGGGACTAATACATCTACCAAAGAAACTACATCAAATTTGGATTGAAACAAACACATATATATCCAACATCAATGTTATGAACAAGGAAAACTACATATGATCACAATAATTTTTATTTACGATACACACATCCAATTATAATCACCTAGTTTTGTGATTAGGGATAAATACATCAAATAATTTACATCATATTGCGAATGATGAAAAATACATCCATTTAAAAAAATAAAATAAATGTGATTAGGGAATACACATTCACCCACATAGTACAAAGCTTAAGAAATGTTTCCTTATTACAATGAAACCACCATTATAAATCATTGCTCCACATTGATCACACTTAATATGAGATGGTTTCTACTTCCACTTGGAAACTGATCTTGAATTTATGCATTTTTTCACATGTAATTTTTTAACTAATACAATTGTGTCACCTCATCAGTAGTGACCAATGAGTGGTTGTTCAATTTCCTCTAGCCTTCTATCCCTTAATTCTTCACTAGAATTGCTACTTAAAAATTTTATCTTTTGAGGCTCATTTTAGATGTGAGAAAATAAAATATCCTACCCCACTTGATGTGATCTCTTTACTAGAAGTGTGGAAAACCACCCGTCATGTGCTCTAGTTGACACAATTTTTTTTAAAAAAATCAACTCTTTTACAAATTTCACAAATGAACCCTATTTTAAAGAAAATAATAAAACATGATTCAATGATACCTAAATAAACTAATAATAGTTTTATAAGAACTTTTTTTTAAAACACTCAATCTACACACATATGCTTTAGGAGACTGAAAAAAACATAATTTTTTTCACATATTAAGTTATGAGAGAGTTTGACTTTCATGAACATAAAACATAAAAAAAACTTTAAAATCCACCACTTTCTCTTAACCAACACACATGTGGCTCCAATTATCACTCAAAAATAAATATAAATACATATACAATCCTTTTATCTTTTGTTGCTACATATGTACAATGTACATATTCAAAGGGGACAATGCGAGCATCTAGAGGAGGAGTGCAGGATGAAAATTAAGAATGCATCAAGAAGAAACTCACCTAATCCAATCTTAACATACAAACTAAAAGGAATATAAACAACTATAAAAATCAAAACTTTGACTTGCATATGTGGGTACCTTGCCAAGCAATGTAGCACTTGGTGCAATGTGAGTTATGGCTATGGTAATATTGTAGACTCTAAAGAAGAATGCTAAGATTTTGATTCCTAAAAAGAATCTATCACATAGAAAATGAATGATTCAATCTCCATTTATATCACATTAAAATAAATTTTACTTCTCCTAACTAAACTCCAACTAACTCTACTTGTCTAATGATGTGTATGATGTCATTATCTCAATATACTTGTGTTACAATAGAATGAGAAAACTATTGCATATTTGAATTGACAACTTTGAAATGCAAAGAATGATTAAAAAAAACCTCTCTCAATATAGAGATCCTTAATTATGGTGCATGAAAAGATAGTTCAATAGTTTGAGAATCTACAAGATTCATTCTCTTGAGCTTTAGATGATTAGAAAATGCAAGAAATGTAACACAACTTTATTGATGCTCCTACAATGATCCATGTTTTGGTTCAATTTATTCATAGCTATTAAGTATCATTTCATGTGAAACAATTATATTCTATAATATTAAAGTGTATACACCATTAAAGATTACTTTCCTATAGAAAGGGTTGACAAGAGAATGACACTGGATAATAGTTACCAATAAACAAAGGCACAAACTGAGGTGATGCACTAGACCATGAAATAAATATCAAATAAATAAATTGATCCACCAAAAAATTGATCCCATGATAGAATTAACTAATGCAACACTTACTGATACTCATACTTAGGAATTAACTATGTTGAATCTTTCCAAATTAGATCTACCAATACTACACATAACAACATAGAATTCCTTGAGGAATTCCAATGGCATTGTTATCTTGAATTCTCACTATTCCTTATAGGAATCATTTTGATTTATATACAACCTCCTCTCAAATACATTAAATTAAAACCTTAATTTATCAATCCAATCATTGGTCGATTGATTTAGATTTACAAGGAATCTTATTCCACACTTCTTACTAGCAGGATATGTGTAAATATATTTTGTGGTTAAAACAAGGGTTATATTCTACAATACAATATAAGGAAATATAGGAAAGAATCAAATAGAAGTCGAACAATGTTATGAAAGATAATTTTTCACTTCTCTATTTCTCAATAAACTATTATGTACATATTTATAGGATTAATTAATCTTATTTTATATGAAACTTTCTAAACAACCTCCTTAATTATATTGAGTTATTTTAAAAACTCATTTTATACCTCTTGTTATACAACCTATTGCACAATAGAAAATTTTGATGAATTCTATGAATGTAGATCACTTTCCAAATTATATTGTGCATTAGAAAAAATATTCTCCCACAGGCTCACCCTCAAAAAAATCAGATTAGCACAATTAAAAAAAAGATAAAGTGTTTCTATTGTAAGATCTAAATGAGAGTGGGGAATTCAAACCCCAAGTCTTAAGGACCCATTCACAAAAAGGAAATCTTCTCTCATTAATTGAATTTTGTCTCTCATGATGGACAAGTAGAGAAATTATGAGAGAGAGAGAGAGAGAGAGAGAGAGAGAGAGAGAGAGAGAGAGAGAGAGAGAGAGAGAGAGAGAGAGAGAGAGAGAGAGAGAGAGAGAGAGAGAGAGAGAGAGTATCCCATTAAGATTGTTAGCCTTGATGTGAACCAAACGAAGAGAAATTAGAGAGAGTATCCCATTAAGATTGTTAGCCTAGATGTGAACCATACCAAGAGAAATTATGAATAAGAGAGAGAGAGAGAGAGAGAGAGAGAGAGAGAGAGAGAGAGCCTATCCCATTAAGATTGTTTTCCTTGATGTGAACCACACCAAGAAAGCACCGCAAAATATAGCATTGAAATTTCTAGAAATCTCTATTATGCTAGTTCAATCCATCAAGAATCTTTCCTTAAGGAAATAGTATGCAATCACTTACAAAATTATATTGTACATTAAGGAAAATGTTCTCCCATAGGATCACCCTCAATAAAACCATATTATCACAGCCAAAAAATGATTAAGGGGTGATAATGTGATATCTAAATGAGAGTGGGAAATTCAAATCCCATTTCTTCAAGACCCATTCAAGAAAAGGAAGAGGGTATGTGCAGGATCATGGAATGCCAAAAAGTGGTGATGTAAAAAAGAAGTGTTAATTGATAAACTCTGAAAAACAACTACAACTTTCAAAAAATATAACATTTTTTAAATCTAAAATATACATCACATTCCATGCTTCACCTAATATAATAATAATAAACAATTCTTTCAATTTGATGAAGTTTGGACTATGTTAAGGTGGTCAAACATGAGAGTTTTTATATTCAGGAAAAATTGTAGCAGAAAAATCATAATTAATTATTTACTTGGAAAAAAAATATAAAAAAATATACATCACATTCGGAAATGAGTCTACTACTTTTATCTTGAATCTTATAAAAAAATATTTTCATTTGATTTTGTTTAATGTGGTCAGACATACACCTACTTGTTATATTTCTAGTGTTGATTGATAGACTTATTGAAAAATAGCTATAACTTTCACACTATTTAACATTTTTGAAATCTAAAATATGTGTCACATTCTATGCTTTTCCTACTACAAGAAAAATAAAAAAAGTTTTCAATTTGATAAAGTTTAGACTAAGTTAATGTGGTTAGACATGAGAATTTTTGTATTCTAAAAAAGTTGTAGAAGAAAAATCATAATTAATTATTTATTTAGAAAAAACTTACAAAAAAAATATGTGCCACATCCAGACATGATTCTACTACTTATATCTAGAATATTGTAAAAAAAATTATCATTTGATTGTGTTTAAGCTGGTCAGACATACACCTAATTCTTATTTTTTTCCTAAAATTTTTGTACTACTACATTGAGATTTAATATTTTCAACATATAGAATAACTATCTTTCAAAAAAGGCCTAGTATCTTAGAAACTAAATTTAATTTTCTACAGATTCTAAACCTGATTTTTTGAATTTTCATTGCCACTTAAGGGCCTAGTTTGGCATACCATGATCCTACACATACCCAATAATTCTCTCATTGATGGAATTTTATCTCCTATGATGGAAAAGTAGATGGATTATCAATTCTAGAGAGAGAGAGAGGGGGGGGTGTGGCACCTAGCCCAGTAAGATTATTTTTCTTAATGTGAACCACACCAAGAAAGAACTGCAAAAGATGGAATTGAATGTTCTAGAAAATTATGTTATGCTAGTTCAATCCATCAAGGATCTATCCTTAAGAAAAGTTTATCTAGTAAGGGATTTGGAAAAAAATGATCTCTCCTAAGGTAAGGTAAGTTTCATTACATATAGAAAAGAGAAGGAGAATCTTTCCTTAAGTTTTTCCTATAAGGGACTCAAAAAAATGATCTGTTCTAAGGAAAGGTAAAATTCCTTAGTGGTGAAAAAGAGGACGATTTGTCCTTAATGAAAGTGTATCCAATAAGGGATCAAAAAGCTGGTCATTCAAGGACCAAATTAAAAGAAGGGTTAGTATAAGATAGAATTGAATCTGTGTGTGTGTGTGCATGTGTGTAAAATGTAAAACATAGAGTGGAGTGTATGCCCCCATCTTAAATCTATTATAGATTCCTTAACAAGAGAAATGAATTTAACAAAGTGTATATGCATCCACAAGAAATGTTTCTATTGTGAAATTCCCACAAGAAATGAAAAATCAAGTGAAATGAGCACATGAAAAAAGAGAGAACAAAGCTATCTACCAACTCTGGGGTCTGTATGATCATATTATAATATGTGAAATATTAGATCAAAATGAAATTTCATCATTCCCCAAAGGTAGTAGAACTACAAGAAAAATCTAAGAAAATCATATAAGAGTTATATGAAGAAGATTATTTTTGGGCTGACATCATGGAGACCAAAAACAATAGGTAGCTATCATTTTTCATCATCCCAAGTAAACAATAGAAATGCACATTTACAAATTGTGGCACATGCATAACATAACATGTAACGACGTATAGAAGAAGAGAGATGCACATAGAAGAAGGTTTATGATATTGTGACTCCTTTATCACCTTGCGCCAATGGAAAAATAGGGGTCATTTAAAGAAATGTAAATAAAATAGATAACAAGTATTAAATCACGGGGAAATCACATTATGATAAAAAATATTGAACATGGAATATATTGTAGAAGAGGAGTTAGTCAAGTGCAATGCCTAGCCCCCCCCCACCCCCCCAATATCAGTCTATAGTGTTTAGAGAAGTTGGGAAACTCATAAGAGGAGAAACAACAAGCATGAAAGATCCAGTATAATAGCCAACTCCAAACAAGGACCATTTTGTGTAGATAGGTCACTGTGTTTGTCACTTGGAGTGATATATAACTATTGTGAAAGCATAGCTAGTAAATCATGATCAATATCAATAGTCTCATAGTCATCAGAATCACTAGCATAAATATCAGTGTTAGCATCAATAAAATCAACATCAAGGATATCTTCTTAATCCAAATTAATTATAATAGAATGTAATATATGGATAGCATTGTAGTTTTTGTTCATTTTTATTTTGTTTAAATTCACTTCCTCTATTGTCTCAAGAATGGGTTGATTAAAGGGAAGTGAAGCATGAGTAGGTATAAGAGATGAAGCAATTTTTTGAGGAGTACATTTATAGGGTCAAGAACGATGCTTACAAAATAGGTCATGAGCATGAAGGTTTAATTTAGTTTTTCTAGACATTTGGTTTGGGATAGGATCAATCAACATTGGGTCCTTTTCTTCTTAAGGAGGAAGAATGAAAGGAACCACACTAGGTTGAGAGATGGTTGGAAGATAATTTTCATAAGCTATTGAAGGTAAAGTAGAACAATATATAGGAGGTGTAGGTGGTGTAAGAAGAAGTCCAAATCCAAAGAAAACATATGGAACATCCTTAGTTTTTATAAGTCAAATCTTTTAGACCTTGTAGGCTTTGCATGATTGGAAGAGATGGCTAGGATGGGTTTGAGTTGGTTTAGGCATACAAGGACAAAAGAAATCAAGGTCAACTGAGTATAAAGAAACTCAAGATTTATAAAGACTATGGTTAACAAACATGAGTTCTCCATTATGAGGAAATTTAAGATATTTATGAATAGGAGAAGTCATGAAATTCATCGAGGTAAGCCAAGGAAGACCAAGTTTGACTTGAAATTGATCAGAAGTTGGGATGAAAGTGAATGTAACATGTATAGTTTTACCACCAAGTTCTATAGGAAATGAAATAGATCCACATGAAGGATAAAGGAAACCATTACAAGTTTGGATCATAAAATTAAATTTATAAAAGAATTTATGTTGCAATCATCTAGTGCAAATATGCTCTATAGTTATCACATTCACCATGAAAGTGAGATCAATAAGGATACCATGGGAAGGAAGGAAAATAACCTTTGTGATAATGTAGATGGGACCATCGGGATCTTTAATTATCTCAGTAGGGTCAAAGGTAATACAAAGCTCAGATGGAAGTGTAGGCATAGGTTTAACTTTATCAACTTGTTTAAAAACTTGTTTATCTTATTGACCATAATTATTCTCCGAAATAGATGGAGGAGAAGAGGAAGAATAAGGCTAATAATATTCAATGGTATTTGTTGAATTAGAGGGAAAAGGGTTGGTATAGATTTTTAGGTTTTGATTAGGAGGTGAAATAGATTTATTTCCATTGTTATTTTCACCTTCTATAGATATAGAATTGGAATCAATGAGGTTTTGAATGATAGTTTTCAATAGGTAACACCTCTCAATGTAATGACCATGTTGACAATGGTATTAACAGAAAGCTTTCGGATATAATAATTTAGATTTAAGTTTGGATTGATCAATGGGTTTGATAGGAGGAAGTCTTAGCTCATTAGCATTAAGTAACTTAGACATCACATTATGAAAATATTTAGGAAGTTAAGTTATATTATGAGACGTTTTAAGAATAGATGACAAAGGAGCCACACCTTTGGATGTTGTTTCCACTTTTCATCAACAGTGTTGGATAAGTTGTTCATTTTGATGAATGTTTTTAGTTTTTGAAACTTATTGAAATTGTTCAATGTTGCATCACTCTTTTCAATTGGAGCATAATCAATTGGAGTTGTAATCTAAAATTGACTCACTTGTAGTTGATAATTATGAAGCACTACACATTTGTGGAAAAGAAGAGAGCTAAAAAAGAAGAATATTATCTCTAATGCATTTTTGTAAATTAGGAATAAAAATATGTTGCACATCAACATCAAGAACTTGATAATAAATACAAGAATGCGAATGCTTAAATATAGGAATGAAATCATTAAAATTTTCTTTAACACCTTTTTTACAATGCATTAAATCAGTGAAAGAAATTTAGGGACCAATGTTGTTTTGAAATTGTTGAATGAAAGCATTAACATTATTGTGAAAGGAATCAATGGAATAAGGATGAAAAGAAAAATACCATTATAAATCTTTGTCTAAAAAGGTTCTATTAAAAAAAATTCCATTAACCTATGGTCGTGAGATAAATCACTACACAAGGTTTGAAAATTCTTAACATGAGTCAAAGGATCGCCCCAACCATTATAGGTCTCAGGAGGAGGAATCTCAATATTTTGAAAGATTGTAGAATGGATGATATCAAAAGACAAAGGACTACCAATATGATAATTACTAATGTTGACATTGGATGGATTCATAGAGGTAATGTTTTCTGCAAAGAAGACACAGATTGAGCCAAATATGAGGACAAATATGAGAAATGTTAGGAGTATTATTTGAGATTGAAGGAGTGGTTGAATATGAAAAGGGGATACTATGGTTAGTGGGAATGGATGTAGGAGATGAAATACATGGCACACTTGAAGGAAGAATAGGATTAGTAAGACTTACATGTCTAGGATTGAAATTTTGGGTTGAAGTTGTTATGATAGGTGGGGTAAAAGAAGACACATTAGGAATGAAATTAGATATAGGCAATGAGGTATCAAGATTTGTAGTAGGTGCAATGAGGCCTACATCTTGATACCAATCCATAAGAGGTTTTACATTGGAATGAACAAGATAAGAAATGCTACGCAATATGTTAACACCATGTTCATCATTATGAATAAGTTTCCTTATGACTTTTACAATAGAAAGGGCCTTAGGATTATGGTTTTATTGAGATAGGTATTATTAAAAATTTTCAAAGTTGTCAGAATTTTTTTGTACTTGGACAAGAGGAAACCTTAAGGTTCCATCTTTTTCATAAGAAGAATTAAGATTAATATCATTAAGATGCATGTAATTCTCATCAAGATTCCTATGAAAGAAGTGTTCGAGATTAAATGAACCCATAAGACTACAACTTCTTGTAAATGGAATGCTATATAAGTTGGACTCAAAGTGATAAAACTTATGCACAAGAAGATGAAAGGAAAGAGATTTACAATTCAATTATGATATTTGAAGGAAATATGGAAAAATAAAGTCTTTTAAGAATATTAAATAAAAAATTCAAACTAGATATGAATGTGTACATTATAGAAAAAATATAATGTAAATAGTGACTATCACAATGCATACAATGTAGATCTAGATATTTAGTTGCAATATTTAGTACAATTATTCATGTAAAGAACATCTAACTACCAAATCAAAAATTATAATGGATGAAAGAGACAAGTTCACCAGAATGTACAATAGGTGAACCTATATACAGATGCATATAATGTGATGAAGATAGGATCTGATGTAATGTATACAAGGATATATAGAAACCAAATCATATTTGACAATGTTATGAGTTGGGTTCACCAAAATATATGATAGAAAATAATGAGAAATATTAGGAATGTAGATCACTCACCAAATTGTATTGTGTATTAGGGAAAATATTATCCCAAAGACTCACCCTCAAACAGATAATATTAGCACAACTCAAAAAGGATGAACTAGTGCTAATGCAAGATATATATGAGAGTGTGGAATTCAGGTTCACCTTTCCCTTAGTGTGATGATGAAATAATAAATTATCATGTAAAAGGAAACTATTTCTATGATAAAGGAATTAAAAAATAATTATGCAATGATATCAAATTTGATGCATAAAAAGTAAGTACAAGGAGAAAATAACAAGAAATGAACCTACCTTGAAGAAAGAGAAAGAAAATGGACCTTTACATCTGATTCTGACAATCAAAGAGGTGTTAGAATCAAGTAAGGTTCTATATATGGGCTTCTGGTACCTATGTATTTAATCAATGAAAATTACAATCCTAGAGGACGAGGCCAACTGGGATAGCCTTTTCTAAGAGAAGCGTAAAATTTGCGACATGCTCCTTTTAGCTCTAAAACTAGTGAAACTTTTAAAGGACCTAAAAATGGTTATGATATTCCTGAATCATGCTCTTAAACTTTCAAAACTATACCTACACACAAAGAAAAAGTGAAAAAGGTAATGGAAAGGAGATTTCCTTAAACACACCCCTATGTAGGAATTAACCTTATAATAGAATTGAAATTGCATAAGAAAATTAATGTAAATAAGATAAATGTAAGTATTCACCTTATAAGATAAACCCTCATAGATGGATGTTACAATCTCATAAACCCACAAGGATGCTTGTATTAGATTTTGAATGTAGAACCAAGGATGTCTTCACCAATGTATGGATCTATGATCACCAATCCTAAATGAAGAATGTTGATATGCTTGATAGCCTCAATGGATAAGGAGGGTAAATAAGAATAGATGTGTGGATCTTTATTCTTGATTGAGAATTCCTCTACTTATCCATCATGGGAGAGAAACTTGCATCAATGAGAGAATATTACCTTTACTTGAATGTGTATTAAAGAAATAGAGACTTGAACATCTTGAATTGGATGCTTACCTTCAAATCTTGAATCCAAATCCTCAATAAGATGTATTTCACTTGCTCTTGAACTCACAAATTGATTTCTTATACATGAATTGGATAGAATGTAATGGATAATTATGGATGTCAAAATGAGAGGATTTTATGTCCTTTTATACTCATTTTGGTACACAATATTGTCTGGCCAACCTTCAGTAAAGATCTAGAAGAAGCAACCCTACATTAGTCTCGAAACTCACTAAGGTGCAAAGCTCTTGGACAAGGTCGATCTGGATGACCTTATCTAGGCACCTTTTTTGAAGTTTTCCCATGTATAGGTTAGTGTGATAAGTTGTGTGGGAAGAAAATGAATTATTGGGATTGTAAACCTATTAAAAAAATTACCAAATAATTATTATATACAACCTATGCTATAATATGTCCAACGATGTCATGGGTCTAAGGCTTTGAGTTGAGACTAATTTAACAATTTATGGATGTGTATTTTAAATTCTTTTGATTTCTAGATTAGAAGACATTTTATTTTATAATGGGGAATGAACAATCATTCTTGTCCTATCTTAGCTCACATTTGGATTTAGTTCTTTCAATAGAACATGTTCTTGGTGTGTTTGGTGCACCTACACACACTATGTTGTAACCCCCCACAAAAGAACAATAGTGTCCTATCCACTCAACTTTGTGGATCTTGGTTGTAAGAGAAATTTTCCTATCTTATTTTCTTGATTAGTAAGGTATACCTCTTGTGAGAAATAAGAATTTGAAGTGCAATGAATAAAGTGGGTTCTCCCTTGCACTACTATATAAAATTGTAGAAAGAAAAATATTATCCAATATGATGTATATGGAAAGAGTGTTGATATGAACTAGTTTATGCAATACGTTGAGGGTTGAATAAATCTTTTCATATCCTTCTCTAGAATATATATTGGGCAAAGTTCGCAAATTTGCATGACTAAAGAACTTAGGTTGGAGGCTGCCCTATTTGATTGACATGATGTGATCCGTTCAACACAAGGGAATAACATCATTCCCTAAAGTTATCTAGTATAATTTTTTTATAAATGATACTTATCTTTATTGTGTCTAACCTAGTTGTGTTTTTTAATAAAGTTTATATATATATAGATGTGTATAATTTTGACTTGAGCATGGATTATTATAAATTATGTGGGTCAATTTGAATATTTGGTGTGATGAAAATGTGGAAAAGAAGAGGTGTCAATGTTTGATTTTTGTAGAGATGTTGTAGTGCTTGATCAAGAGATCCTACATATTTATAGTTTATCTTGTTCATCTACATGCTAGAAGACATGGGCTCTTTTGGTAGATTTTATAGACTTGTATCTTTCCCTAGGGTCAAGCATCATAATTTTTAAAGTACTTGTATCTTGTCCTAGGGTTATGTACCTTATCTTGCAAGTCCTTTTAATGAAAATTAAGTGCCCTATCCTAAGGACTAAAAAATTGCAATCTACTATGCATACAATGAGTGTGATTTTGACTATGTTTTTCCTTGTATTGGGTTTTCCATACAAAAATTTGGTTTTCATGTGTTTGTGTTGTCACTACAAAATTTTTCATTTATGGTTAATTGCATAAACACAATTGATAAGTGTGCATGAAAAAAATAATTAAAATTTGGCTGAGACTAATAAACCACCTCTCTTAGTCTTGATGTTTGTTTGACAAATGATGCCCCATGTAGATGTAATAATGTCACATAATGAAGATAAATATAATATAAATAAGTGTTATTTATAAGAAGTGTGATAAAGGTGCAACTCATGGTCATATTGTACATTCCAAGAGTTGGCATTCTGTTAGTGAACAATTTTTTTCTTTACAATGATGAATTGATAATTAACTATTATGGCCCAATAATATAAAGGAAAAATACACTAACAATTGAGTTAGTCTTTCACAACCAACTCTCTGCTTTGAAGGAGCAGTTTCCTTCTACAAAGATCTTCTTTAAATAACTTTTATTATGAAAGAATTATATTCAAGAGATGCTTTTAACTAGAAAGCATAGAAAGGCTTTGGTTACATTCCATCATTAACTAACAATGAAAATATTCAAATTCAAAACATACAAGAATTATTCTAAGCCAACTGACTTAGAATTTTAAAGAGAAATTTCTAAAGAAAGGTTGATTCCAAAAACATGGATCAATAATCAAAGGCTAAATAAACATCTAGATACACATATAGATTTTAGTAGTATAATCATTAAATTCCAACTGAAACCATAATCATGCATCCATTTGACCAATTGATCAATTAGCAAATATAGAATATGTTGTAAAAAGAACTGATTAAATATATGCATACCTAAGTTTAATAGTAAAAGTATCAAATATCAAATTTCAAACAAAAGATAATATCAAGTTTTTCGAAACCAAGAACCAATAGCCATTTGGTCATCTCATAGCATTCATATAGCCACGCGGGGCTGATTCAGTTTTGAAACTAATTACCATAAACATAGCAAGAAATTTAGGAAAATATTTTCAAAAATAGAAGCAATCCTCCAAGGGTCTAATTGACTGATTGGTCATTTTTGTATCCATCATCTTGAGTGGTCTGGGTGGCTCCTCACATTGCATTGCATTCCTCGAAGGCCACCGAGAAGTTCACACGTAACTCCCAATTTGGTTTGGTAATGGCCTCAAATCTTTGCACCCAAATGTTTCTAAAATTCTTTGCTTGCTGAAGCTTTTCCCTCTGAGTCTTTATCTACTCACAACCATAGACTACCAAAGAATCTACTTGGGTGAACACCAGGAAATCATCAATCTCTATGCTTCTAGAATTTTTCATGCTTTTAACCCTTTCTTCAAAGAAAGTGATTATTTTGGTTATGTCAATCCAAGCTTGACCCTGAGGTTCAATCAAATTTTCCTAGGCACTCATTATGAGTGTTCATGAAATCTTTAACACTATTCAGTATTTCTAGGATTTGCATGGACTCTTAAATTACTTTCTCATAGAGTGAACTTTCCCATTCAAGATTTACTTTAGCTACAAACAAAGAATTCTCTTCAAGTCTAGGTACTACTTTTCTATCAAGAAAATTTTATTACCATATTCATATGCCTTTTCCATGTTTAGTATCTCCATTTCCAGCTAATATTTCTCCTTTTTCCAGGTTTCTATATCTATCTCCATTGTTTTCATCATCTCCTCAGCTTTATTGATCAAATCTTTAAAATCATTAGTGAATCCAATGATTTATTTTTTAACCTTACCAATCCAGCCAAAACAATTCTTCAACATTGACCTATCTTTTCGGACTTGATCTAAGAACTTCTGGTTTTCTGAATATTTAACATCCAAGTCAATGGGAACCCTTGGAAGAGGTTGAGGAGAAGGGTCTTGAAGTTGATGGATATACTTTTCCATCACACAGAGAGCTTGCTTCAACTTCATTTTATCCTCTGCATCCTTCAACACTAAGTGGATGATTTTCTTATTGGCCAAGTTTAAGAATTTTAAATCACCAGCCCTGGTAGCCATGCCCAAGTCCACCTTTTCCATGTTCAAGTCCTACTCTGTAACCTCTCCACTAATTTTTTCAAAGTTTGGCTTGAAAATCTCAGCAATCCAATGACCTTTTTTTGAGTCTACATCTAACATGGCTTCTACCTTTGGCCTCTTTGCCTTATGTGTCTTTCCCAAATACTTGCTGACCAAATCTCTGATAGGTGTAGAAACTGGTACGATACTTCTTGTCTTGTTGATTGATAGATCCATCTAGGTAGGGGTTTTTGGTGTAGAATATCCTTTTGGAACTTGTTTCATGGAACTATCCAATGCTGTTAGGTTTACCTGACCTACTCCTGGTAGCTCTGAGCCTGATGGGCTAACTGGAGTGTTATCTATCCTAAGTTCACCTTGGGGTTGTAAATCACCTTCTTCTGTCTCCAAATCCAGCATAATGCAAGGGATATTATCTACCCTTTGGTTCCTTCTACTCCTAGTCCTTCTAATTTAGATAGAACGTTCAATGGTTGGATTTTCTTCCTTTTGGTATATTTCAGCTTCAAACTCAATTTCACCTATAGAAAGCAATTTTTCAACTTTATCCGTATGCACAGGTGAAACTGCACATTTTGAAATCCTTGTACTCTTTCTAATCATTGGTGCAACATCCTCTTGTTTCTTCTTTCTTTTTACTTCTTTCAACCATTTGTCAATTCTTTTAAAAACATCATGAGACAAAGAATTAATGGCTTCTTCCTCTTTCTCATTCCAGTCTATTTTTCTCATCACTATGTCATTGTTAGGCTCAACATATCTTGCTTCCAGTACATTCTCATCATCCTCATCTTCAAGACCTTTGACCTTAAAAGGTAGATGGAGAAACATGATTTATTTTAAAGAGAACCTGGAATGAAGTCATCTTTTAATTTCAATTTCATCGACACAGTCAGCCCAAAAATCTTCCAATTCTTGTTGGTGAAGGAATGTAGCATCAATTTTGAAATGATTTGCCACAAATTGTTTACTATCAAAATAGCTTCTTTTCTGAAAGGAGGGAAGATTCATTGTTTTTAGTTCTACATCCATAGATGATGTGGAATGCATTATCTTGAAACAATAATGACCTAGGTCAATAGGGAAAAGGGAGCCTACACCTCTCTTAATTTAATACTTCACCTCCACCTGAAGAAATTGCCTGCAGACTTCTAACAAGACAAACATGTCTAAACAGTGCCTTGGGAGTTTCAAAGGGTCACCACTGTAGCCTCCCCCTCTTAGATAGCTAAAGGTTGGAAACTAAAAAATAGAAACTCCTGTAAATTTTGATAAGCTCTGTGACTTCTTTTGACATTCTATAGTTGATTTTACCTTTCAGCTCAAAAATGAGTTTAGCGAGGAATGTGTCCCAAATCCTCCTAAAATTCTCTTGATTCTTCTTTTTCTGAAGTAGAGGATGGTACTCATAAATTTTCATGTTTTCTCTCCATGGCTCATGTGGAAATCCATCCCAAATTCTACAAATGACAAGAGAATAGAACAAATATGAAGATAAATAGAAACTAGAAGCTTCCACAGAATAAGATAGCTCTTCCTGTAGCCTTTTGGCTATCAACTCTGCCCAATCAACATATGGTCCTCAACTCAAAATAGATTGAACAAAAACATACATCCAATCCTCCCAATAAAGATCACTAGGTTTCCCCTTAATTCTACAAAGCATAACAACAATATCTCAAACCTTTCTGATCAAGTATTCTTTCTTTAAAGGTTTTGGTAACCTAGAACCCCCTTTTTTAGGTTTCAACACCCAATCCATGGAAATGTTATTGCCATAATCCTTTTTATTTTGGAGAAATTCCTATTGGGATTTTTCAAGACTCCATTACCATAAGTTTCTGCTAGAGGGATTCTCAACGTGGCCATGATTATTTTCCTCTTAATGGAGATCAAAATACCTCCAGTGGGAACACGAATGCACCTATTAACCCTATCATATCTGTTTCTACACTCCATAACCAGTTCTAGGCATGGGCTCACTTTAGGAAAGCTGATGGCTTCTAATAGTCCACTCTCTACAATCTTGGCTGCTAAGGTTCCATTCTCTACATTCTTCAACCTATGGACAATTCCTTCTATGTCTTCATCTACAAGGACTTTGTCTCACATCTTGGGGAGACAACTACACATAGGGGAAAACTTATTTTCTTTCACAAAATCAACCTTAGAGGTCAACATGCAAGGGTTGGACATTGCATAAAACTAACAAGAATTTCTAGCTAGCGTAATGGAAGAAGCTTTAAATTTCCTTTTATAATAGAGAAAATTGAAAATAGAATAGAGATGGAGGAAATTTCTTGAGACTCACTAATGCTTAGCTCTTGTTCTTGTGATTACCTTCACCATGCTTTGCTTCCAACCACACAACCAAAAATTGCATTGAAACCAAAAATGAGAGGAAATAAATTAATAGGCATGCTTGAGTTCCCTTTTTCGGTAATTATGATTGCTTGTTACAAATTAATTTCACTCGCCATCATTTACTGAGAACGTCCAATCACATTTATTACACCTTTGCATAACCTTTACTCCTTTGCTAAGCTAGACATAACTTGAAATGTCATTTCAAAATCAACTTGAAATGAAGAAGAGATTTGGTAGGAGTCTCAGATATTTGGAGTAATTATTGCATTTTGAAAACTGAACCTTGAACTATTGGAATAGGGTTCAAAGTTCAAGATTTGGAATGCTTTTGTACTTGACGACACATGATTCAGACATGACAAAAGAAGGACGTGCAAATAAAATTGAATTATGAACTGAAAACTAGAAGTTCAAAATTTAATAAAATAATAACCAAAGATGCTAAGACAAAAGTAACCCGAAAGATGCAGAAAGGGGAAGTGCAAAACCAAATATTAAACTTTGAACTAACGAGGAACGGTTCAAAGTTCAAGATTAAAATTGATGCAGGCACAAAGCATGGGACTTAAAACATTTTTAACGCTCGAAGGGAAAACACATGCATGACATCAGGGAGATGCAAAGTGAATTTTGAACCTTGAACTAATGAAAAATGGTTCAAAATTCAATATTCAATATGCACTTGACAAAAAGCATGTTCCTTAGAAAAAATTTACGTTGAGGACCTTTTGATTGGCAACACATTCAATAGTGTAATGGCCATGCACTTGATGATAGCCACAAAAGGGAATATTGTTTTTATTTTGATTATGAATTTCATTTAAATTTTGAAGAGGAACAATAATTATGTTAGATTTAGGGAGTGTTAACAAAAAACTCTTTTATTTAAAATAAATATTATCAATAGGAAGAAGTATATTATCTTTCTAAGAAGACATGGATTAGTCAAATATTGGAGGAGGTGATACAAAAAAAAGGTAGCTCAAATCCTATACCTTTTTTTATATAAGTATGATATAGTTCTTGCATGATTCCCAATACATTTTTAATAAAACCTAAATTATTATTATTATTGTATCCATGTTTAGAAAGAATTTAAAAACCAGCTCAAATATGATTTTCTAAATTAAATATAGAAACCTTATTGGGTGTTGATATGTTAGAATGAGAAGGTTCAATCTAAGATTTATTAAAAAAACCATATGAATTGAAGTACAAAAAGCCCACAATCATCTTCAAGATGTGTCAAAAGAAGAATTTGGAATGGATTTAGAAGTATCTTGAACAAATGAAATATCAAGATCCTTCTAGGCTTTAGGTTTATAATTTGGGGATGATATATTCTCTAAAAAAGGAGGGTTTAAAGTCTAAAGAACTACAATTTTTCTCTAAGAGATAATTAGCAATAGGAAACTTCATTGTAGATTGGATCATAGTATTAAAGGAATATATAAAAAAATTTAGCAACACATATGACTTATTTATAAGAATGTTACATAAAAAATATATAAAAGACTATATGACAAAGAGATAAGAAAAAATGAATATCTAAGGAGCATTGGTCAACCCTAACAAAACTCTACAGAAAGAGCTAACCAAACCATATGTCAACTATGATCAGCTCAAAAAGGAGAGAAATCTAAGAACTAACTTTAAAAGGATGAGTACTAAAGGAGGAGATAATCTCAACCCCATGGAGACGATTTACACAAGCAATATATTCTTGAAGAAGCTAAAAATTATAATATAAACATTGATCTAAACCAAAACATGAGATTGACTAGGATTATGACAAAACATCCATTAATATTTTCCTCTAAGGCTTCTAGAATAGGCTAAATTTCCCTATAGATTTACTTCACATTAGCTATCTTTTCTAAACCTATGTTCTACTAAAGCATAGAAGAACAAACTACCATCTCCTTTGTCATTTATAAGTGAAGTGACATCAAATTGCCTTATTTTATCTGAAGACATAATCCTCCTAAATAAATTAAATGCCAATTTGGAGTAAAAAAACCATAGTTTTGAAGAAGATAAAAAAATTAGAAAGGAATGTGGCTAAATCCTATGAATAAAATAACTTTGAATGGAAATGATATATAGCTCATATCTTGGAAGACAGGATTATTCCAATATGTGAAGACCATTTCAATACTATAATGTTTTATGTTATAAGCCTTCATTATTTTAGAAATGGATTTCTCTATTTTTAAAAGTCTAATTTAATAATATTTATTAGATTTCATTGTTTAAATATTATTACTATATATTAATTTTAATGCATGGTGAAGGATAGATGATACTATTTGCATAGTTTGAAGTAATGGTATACCTAAAAGAAGACTGAATGTGAGGATATATCATGTGTGACATTGATATGCATGCATTATTTCACCAATATTATCATAAATAGTTAATAAGATTCTACTCGATCAAAAAGTTATCTACCAATATCATGAAAGTCACAGATGGAAAAAAAAAGATTGAATGAAAGAGGAATCCAGATTGATTTGATATAATAATTCAATTCTATAAACAATACTTGACCATATTTATCATCAACTAAGGTACACTTTATCCCACATGCAATGTTATTATTATTAATATAAATTGTAATCATGAGGGGAACATATTAATTTTTAAATTTTAATGGTAGCAACTCATGTTGCAAGAACAAAGCATCATGCATCTTTGTTGTAAGCATGTGAAAAACAGGTCTAATACATCATTTGACATAGAAAAAGGTTACAAAACTACATTTTATAAAGCTTTTTGGAGAAACTCATGCTATGTAGGAGAAGTTTGAATAAAATATCCCAAACAGATAACTTAGGTTGACTATCATGAAGTTAATCAACAAGATCATACTCCTTAACAACATTATTAAATAGTTGGCTAGGAAGGACATTTTAATCTTATTTATTATGTTGATTGTTTTAGGTGTGCACAAAAACATAATAATGAGGTTTTCGTTACACATGTTGATTTCTATTATTGCGAGTGACATGTTTAGCTTAGTTCAACTACTAGTTATGAGGTCTAGATGGATATTTAAAACCTTTGACAATAATAACTGATTTTAACTGTGCTTGAGGGTTTGAGATTCCTCTAATAGTAATAATATTTTTCGTTTGAGGTTGAGAAATATAAATTATGTTCATTATACCTTTAATGGACTCTTTATTAACTAAAGATTCATATATAGAACACAGATAATATTAGATACATAGTTAGTGATACCATCCTCTTGCACCCAAATATAGTCACTAGTACAAAAATTAATGGAGTATTACTAGCATTATTAGACAAAAATTCATTCCTAGAAGAGATATTATTAAAGTGAATAGAAGATAAAGTGTCTTTAAGGATGTTTAAATGATATCATCCTCTTTCACTCAAATATTCTCTTGGGCTACGCCAATTTTGGGAGATGCATAAACATGATTCATAAATTATTTATCTATAAAAGGGAGATGATTGAGAAACATAGTAGTGATAACATCCTCTAGCTCCAAAATAACCTTATGGATAGGAGAACCATTAGGAGACCGATGGAATATCACAAAAATATCTAACAAACTATCACATATATGAAATGAATTCATTATTAAAATAATTTAAAGTAGTTAGTTACAAGAACAAAATGATATTAAGGAAACAAATTTGATATCTAAATAATAACATAATGCTTATTAATAAATAAAATGATATGAGATAAAAACTATGTGAATAATTAAGACGTATCAAATATAAAAAAAAATTATTAATTAAGCAATGCAAGTAGATCAAAAAATAAATTTTAGAAATGATTATGTATGTAAAAATGATTTTTATGTAAATAGCTTATATCTAAATATAATAAAATATTTAAAATTTAAGAAGATTTGGGCTCACCAAAATTATATGTTTCAAATAACATCCTAACCTAAGAATACAAACTAAGATCTCAAATCGTCATGGTATGTCATTCAAATAATAAGTAGGTTTAATTAAAACCCAATAGAAGAGTTGAACACTTTTTGTTTATGATTGCTTTGTTGCAAAGGAGTTGAGATTGTGAAGTGTGTGTTTGTGAATGAACTAAGTTAAATAGTATAAAAATCACAAATTTCAACATTAATAGTGAAATACATAACTAAAAACCAAAACAATAAGCTCAATATGGAAATGAGATAGAGGGGAACTTGTAGCTCCACTCTTAAATTGAATGTAATGGGCTACTTTTTTGGGTGCCCCAATCTAGAGGTGATAGAAAGGTCCTAAAATTCAATCAGGAGGTCGTATAATCTCGTTTCATAAAATTCTAGCCCAAAAGTATTAGACATTGGTGTTGAGAGCTCCAGTCCTAGTGTTCTTACCTATTTAAAATTTCAAATTGTTTGTCTTGGTGTTGTTTGTACTTTTGTAGCCTCCTCTTCTGATCATGCTTTCAAAATAGAGAAAAATAGTTGTGTCGTATAGGGGATTACATAAGTTAAACCTTTTGTTATTTTCCTAAACTCCACAAAAATTACAATGGTGTAGAAATGTGCCTATCATAATGGAAATATTGAGTTTAAATTATTATACCTTAACAAAGAATTTTATCAAAGGTTGAAAATGTGATGATCTTTAGACAAGTTTTCCAAATGTTGATGTAATAAAATGTTCATAAAATATTTAAATTATGAACATGAAATTGTAAATGAATGTAGAATGTTATAGTTTGGTACTCAATATTCTGAGATATGCTCTAGATGATGTAGAATACTCTTGTAATCAATCATACGTGTTACTTAAAAAGCCTTAGACATTATGAATGATAAAATATTGCTAAGTTTTGAGGGTTAGAAAAGGTTTTTTTTTAAATTTTATGCCAAAATAAATTGATCAAATAAAATAAATAAGATGAATTTTGGCTATGAAGGTTGAAACAAGAAATTATTACAATTTAAAATAATTTTGGTGGGACATGTTGTTAAGCACCGTAGTCACACAAAAATAGTGCATTTGAAAGGGAGTTAAAGAGAGATAGGGTTTGTGATGTTAAATTGGGTTCTAATTTGAGTATATGATGAAAGGTAAATTTTGACATCAGCAATGAAAATATAATGTAGAACACAGTCTGAATATGTTGAAAATGAAATAAGAATAGATGCACTAAAATAAGAATCTAAATAGAATGTGAAATTGTAAAGAGATACAATTTATTACACTAAAAGTATATTTAGTGTATACCTGAAATAATAATCTCAATAAAAGCCAACTTCTACCTTGTCTTTCAAAATCCTATAAATTTACTTTCTTTCTCTTTTCTTTGGCAAGAAATTCAACCAGCCTTACCCTGCTCTTACAATTTATTATTAAGTTAGGGCTAGAAAGGAGCGACGTAGGGTGAGACTAGTCTAATGAAAATGCATCCAATCGCTCATAAACGATGTATATCAAGTAAGTTTGAGCCTTCAAAAGAAAAAAGGACCCATAGAAAAAAACCATAGCAAAAGCCATGGGAAGATCAATCTTTTTGATGGAATAATATAGCACATCATTAGAAGACAAATATGCAGGCCTCGTTGTAAACAACTCGATGCATATAAAATATTAGAGATGACAGTTGTGATGCATTCATGCCATATTAGGTCAAATACAACGTCATATCCACATATACTCGACTTCTCTCTAATGGGCTCCACCTTGGCATTTAACATCTCATTAATGCCCACCATACGAATGAGCAGGCCAGGTATATACCTTCAACGTCCTTCCAAAACAGCATGACAAGAACCCGGGGTCCATTAATGTCCTTTTCTACAGTTCATCATGTTCTATGAATGAAAATTGAAAACGATTTCCTTTCTTCCTTCCTGAACAAAAAAAAATGATTCTTCCATCATGTGGGGATTCAAAAGGACGCATTTTTTCTTTCTTCTTGTTTGGTATTTGAACATTTTAATAGTTGTTAGTTTGTTATCTAACGCATCTACCAGTTCTAAGTTTCTATGTTACGTCAGGGAGGATTGGAAAATTGTATTTGAACTCACATCTCTGAGAAAAGCCATTAGCACATGAACAGATGGGGCGTCGCAATCAACCATCGTAGAAAAACTGTGCGAGAATAACAAGTTTGTTCTTTGTGAGGAGAAAAGTTGGTCCCCTCCAATGTAAATTGCTCTTATGAGGACAAATTATACTTTTACCTTCTCTTTGATCTATTCATTTTTAGTGAGTACTATAAATAATTGTTGTTTGGTTGGATGCCACTGTCGCTTTAATTTGGCATGTGGCTCTCATTCTTTCATACCAATAATTCGAGGATGGTGATGGGGATGTTTTGGGGCGTTCATTTTGGCTTGCCGAGTGTACTATACCATCCTGTTTTGATCGTAACAACTATTGCAGTTGTGTTCTCACTCTCATATAGGCTATCTTCTAATAATGCTCCCAAATCGTTTTGATAATTTGGAAATGGTTGTGTTTACATTTCTTTAATGTAGAGTGGATTGTAGGGGCTGATTTTTACATTGTAAAACACTCCATTATTTAAAACGTTTCTCGCCTAGGAGTTGTTTATTTTTTATTGTTTTGGGTGTTCATAACTTCTTCTAAGAAAAAATTGGCCTTCCAATATCTTATTGGTTTACATGGTACCTTTTCTATTAAGGAATCTAATAAAGAAGTATTTTGATTTCATTTTATATCTTTCCTATTATGCTCTTCTTTCCATTCGAAAATCATTTAATTCAATTTGTCTTGTCCACCACTCTAACTCTTTCCCCTTTCTAACCATGTTTCATTTTCCTTTATTGATTTGACATCATTTATGAATGAGATCCCCTACATGATTAATGACTCATACTTAAAATGAAAATTTAAGACTATCTTGATTACGTCTTAGTTATGTAAATTATTGCGCATAAACCCTAATACGCTAGAAGGATTGACTAGTGGGATAGAACTACTCCCCATTGCAAACTATTCCTTCCTTACTATGGACAAAGAGTAATTGGGAAGTGCCACAAGATTGAAAGTTCTCTTAAAAGATCATTGGAGCATAGCCACTATTTCAACTTTCAAATTACATAACATCTAGATTGTAAGAATTAGAAGTACACATGTTTGTTCAAGCTTGATGGATCAATACTGAGATAAAGGTTAGTAATTCCTCTTTCAAATTTTACAAAATAAACACAAAACGTGAACATAGACAAGATTGAATTATCCCATGAAAGGGCTATTTAATCATGTGCCATAGACTTAATACATCATAATTAACATAGAATACTAAGAAAATTCACATTTATACATTAATATAAAAAAATTTATAATATAGATTCAATGTCTACCATATGTATGAACTACAATATGCTATACAAAGATATAGTAACTGAGCACATGATATATCAAAGGGGAAAACCTCCTTGAAACATTCTACTTCTAAAGTTATTAATTAAAATCCTAACATCCCATAAAGAACTAAATAGGATTTTATACAACGATATGAATGATTTAAGGGGAAAAAATTAATTTCTTACTGAAACGTGTAAGCTAAAATTTGGTATAAAGCTCAAAGAATTAATGAAACTTGATCTTGTCCAAAATGAAGGTTCTTCTCATGTCATACTACCCTTGTGACAAGTTGATTTTAAATTTGCAAATCATGGGAAGCTACCACAAACTTTGCACATTTATTTGAGTGTTGACTCTTTTGAATTGCAAACTCAGTGTTTCTTCAATAAATGATAGGCACATATAAATTAATTGAATTCTCTTGAAATATATACATTATGTATGTGATCTATAATTCATTATAGTGAAGTAGAATAAGATTACATTGTGAAATATAATGTATTGTACTAAAATTCTTACAACTTGGGATGGTCTTGCATTGAACAACTAAGGTTTCTTGAAAATGATTCCCTTAGTTTTTCAAGACTAAAGAGAGACTAAGGTGATCTACCACATTCCTTAAAAAACCACGATAAGCCTTTTACTATTGTTCTTTTCTACTTTCTCAAATATTCTTCATATTATTTATTTCTAGTGTCACACTTGATTTTGTTATACAAAATCCTCTCTATTTAATCACATTTTTATTGTAATATATTCTTTCAACTAAAATTTCACAATGTAATCTTTCGATTGACCGTCATGTTATTGACAATGAATCACAATGCAAAATATTGGTCATATATCAAGTAATTCTAGAAATGTATTCTTATAGGTGTCTCTCAAATCAATTTTCCTCTTGAAACTTAAGTGGGTGAAACTTTCTAATATTCATGTTATTATATGTTCTAAAGAAAATCATTCCTTTCTGTGATATATCATGACATCATTTCCAACAACAAGTTCATTATGTTTATTCTTTTCAAATTCTTATCCTTTATATTTTTATTTTTATTTCTATGTAATATTGAACTATTATAACCTTTATAGAATCATGCCTTCTCTTTTTTTCACAACCATAATATGAATTTCAATTGCTTAAATGTTTCCAAGATTTCTCCAGTAGTATTAAAGATATATAAAGTCCAATATTATGACTACATCCTTTACAATCTAACAAGTTCTACAACTTTAAACATTCTGTCTTACATCCTTATATATTTGAAGGCAAAATTATTCTCACTTTTTACTTCGTCCATTTGTCAATGCCAAAATGTCCTACTGATCATTACATTGATCCTTCCATGTAGAAAGGCAGGATGGTAGAATGTCCTACTAATTTCTCTAAAATGAATTACCTTTATCATGATATCAATTTATTATTGTTCTACAAATTATAATTTCTATTGCACTTTTACATCGGTATTCCAAGTTTAGAAATGAACTACATTAGGACAATGAATAATGCATTCATTGCACACCATCTTCCAAGTTTTTATTAATTGATGTAGTAGCATTTAAGAGAGAAAAAACTTGCATCACTGAAAAATAGTTTCTTTGAGTTGATTATCTTACTTGCAAGGTTTTTTTTATATTTTCAAATCATTGGTCAATCAACTGAAATCACACTCCATTTCATTGCATTTGTATAATCTACCCTATAGTCAGGAGTAAATGTTCTACAATAATCTACCAAAGTTGAATTCTACTCTTAGGAGATTTTATTATTCAAAAAGATACATATAATTTTGTAATCCATTAATGAGCATAAGAGAATAATGGAAAATTTAATAGTCATTTCTTGCAACAACTTCCTAAATCTTGCCAAAAAAGTGACACATTTAAAGGTGTGTTAAACACAAAAGATCTTATGGCAAGATTTGTTGATCCATGAATATGACATCCCTTTTAGAAATTTTTGTGAGTGTGTTGGGATAAACATATATTTCACAATGCATATAGCTTTTCTCAACCTTGCTACCAACTGAGATTACTCAAAATGATAGAAGCTACTATATAGATATTGTTGATGACAATTGCTAGGCAATTCAATAATAAATTTAATTTTGATTTTTGGGACTTCTCACTTCATTGTAATTATTAAAATCATGTAATTTATGCATATTAATTCTATTATAATCAAAGAGTTGAGGCCTAGCATATTGGAAAACCATTTTTCTATATTATAATGCATTTATGACTCACAATCAATAAATTTTATAATTTTTTCAATATCCTATTGAAATTACTTTTTTTAATATATTATTTTATCTCACCACATGAATCCTCCATCAATAACTATTGACTTGGGTTTCTAAATTATCTTAAAGATAAGAGTTTGATAAATATTTATAATAGTTTTAAAGCTCAAATTAAAACAAACTCTTAATTTAGTTATAATTACATTTTGTAAAAAAAAACATAAATTATGTTGTTTATAATTTTACTATATTTATAGACCTGCCAATTCTTCAAAATATATTTCAATTTTATTGAAATGAAAGAATGGAAACACCTAGATGTAAGCCAAAGGATATAGGAAAGTATGTTTTTTTGTCTTATCAATGTGCATTTCACCTCCATAAGCTATGGTCATTCAATTAGTAAAATTCTAATTATTTATCATTTTAAATAGATACACCCAAAGTATAAAATCTTTTCAAAAAATAGTGGAAAATAATAGTTTATTTTGTAGAAATTATAGTAGTTGATAATTGTAATTTTAGCCCTAATTTTTAAATAGCATAGGAAATTATAGTTAGAAATAGTAAAAATATCATGAATAAAATTCTAATATTATATAAAATGAATATGAGCTAATGAACATAATTTTTTTGGGTATATAAGTAATATAATTATTGGAGAGAGAGAGAGAGAGAGAGAGAGAGAGAGAGAGAGAGAGAGAGAGAGAGAGAGAGAGAGAGAGAGAGAGAGAGAGAGAGAGAGAGAGAGAGAGAGAGAGAGGTCTAGTGTTTGGGAAAGACAAAGGGAGTGTGATATCCAAAATGAGAGGATAGTAATAAAATATATTGGTTAATAGATTAAACTAGAATTAGTTCCCCTCTTAATTGACCTACAGCTCTCTTTCAATAATATTCAATGCATGATTTATACTAAAAACAAACATGCAATCATAATTTTGCCCAGAATGTACTAAAGGAAAACTATTATTTACATAGAAAAATGATATGAATGTGATTTTTGAAGTAAACAATCTCAATAAACAGATCACACATACTCTATTTCATTTCCAATAAACTTGATCAATTTGAGCTTATAAACCATTGATATCCATTGAGACATATGATAAATTTCATGAAGAAAGATATATAACCATCACATTGGAATTAAACTCACAGAAAAAATTATTCTCATCAACTCAAACTTATAGATTCAAGTCCGCAATAATCATTCATCAACTTGTATTCACAAATAAAATCATTTTTCAAATTATCATATATCGAAATGAAGTGTCAAGTCTATAAGCTTCTTAAAAAATTCTCTGACCTTTTCAAAGTCATTTGAAAACATAAATATATCCATCATCGGGCTAACTGTCTTTAAAACATAGAGTTACTCAACTTTGCCGCAAAGTAAGATTCAATTTTTCATGTAACTTAAAAAGTAATCTATGATCTCTAACAAAAATAAAACAAGGTGCAAAAATTTTATAGTACAATCAAGGTTATTGTTGTTGTGTCATGGAATCGCTTGACTGGCTCTACCTTACAAAAGTGACACATTGTTGCTTCTACCTCAAATGAGTCATGAAGAAACTCTAAATCAGTAGGAAATTGGGGAGTACAATATACATAATGCAATGCTTCCACACTTCTTTGTCCCTTATAACCTACACCATTTTATCAACATTATTATCTAGCTGACCAATATAGAGGAACAATGAAGATTCAATTTTAGCTACTTTGGAGAAATCCTTTGTCACTACAACTTTCACTTCTTTCACATAATCAATACTTTTCTTGAATGATTGAATTATGGTATCAGTGGCCTCTATATATTTATTTTCATCCTTCAAACATTTGATGTTGATACATTTCATATCATTTTGCATTGACCCGGTGAGGTCTATCAATTCTTTTAGATGTTTGACAGATTCTTCATGACCTTGCTTTACAATTGAATTCCTCCTTTCAATGCTCTTTTTACAAACATATAATATATTTCCATCTAAGATGAGCACAACCTTCTTTGCTAAAATTTTGATTACACCATATTTTTGGACTTCATTCATTTGAGAGACGACTACCATCCACTTAGCTTCTTCCTTCTTCCAAGAGGTCATTTCTATTTCTAGTTCCTTTATTATAGCCCTAGTGTCCGTATATACTTTTCATAGATCAATGATATACTCAGTGGCTCCCTGAATTATCCCTTCCAACCAATCATGGAATACCTCAGCTATCATTTTACTCATTTAAATTTGGTCCAATATCTTCGGGTTGATAGCGGGTTTAGGATCAAAGTTTATAGGTAGTTGTGATAGAGGTTGTGGGGTGATAAAATGCCTTCAATGTATTATGTTATCAAGTGCACAGTTTGTTTTAGCTCCCTTTTATCTTTTTCATCTTTCCAAGACTTGTCAACCATTTTTTGGTTGAGGCCTGCAAGAGGTGTGCATCTATAGCTCTTGAAGAAAACCCTAGATCAATATTTTCTACTGAGATTTCCTTAGTTATAGAATTTTCCACCTCTTTATTAGTTAGTGGGAACCTAGTTTCCTATACCAGGATTGTAGTCCACTCTTGTACTAGTTATCATCTTCTTGGGAGTTGGATTTTTCCCCAAACACTTTCTCAACATATCCTTGATGGGAAAAGATATCAGCACAAGATTTATCTTTTTACTAATAGAAACCTCTAGCCATTGGGGATTATTAACTATATCACCTTTCTCTAGAGGGACTTGGATTTGAGTCGCGTTCAGTATCACCATGGAACTTGTCGGATTTGATTGTATATCTTTAGGTTACTTCTTTGTATCAACATTATCTGTCATGGGTACTTCCAAGCTCTAATCATCTATTGTATTCTCAACTTCCTCAATGGTATCTGATTCTACAATCGATTTCTTGCCAGGGTTATTCACACTTTTTCTCTTACTCCTAGACCAAGTAGTGTGAATAGGGGAGGGTTCTTAGAAGATTTCTTTGATCTTTTGACCAAACTAGAATTTTAATTTTAACTTTGATGGTACTTGCATAATAAGTTTGAATAGGTTGGCTAGAAGGAATAATAAGAAATTGTGAGGGGGAATCTGTGTTTGTTCTTGTGGGTATTTATGAGTCACTGATCATCATTTTCCCAAATCATTGGTCCCTTAATCATTTCTCAGTCCTTTGTATTTCTAGTAAAGCATGGATCTGAACTTACTATTCTTCATCTTTGTCACAATCAGTCTCAAGAATAGGGTGCCCCTATACCTTCTCACTAAATTGTGGGTTGACCACATCTTGTCCATCATTGTAAATCTCAATAACATTCATTGTGAAATGAAGAGTAACTATTTGGTTCAGGGTAACCCTTGACCACATTTTTCTTCAAAAGTCAAACTCATCATAAAAATCTTACCAGAAATCTTCTAGCTAATGGGTATGTAAAAATTCATCTCCTATGTTTAAATGAGCATGTTAATAGCCTTTACAATCAAACTTCATCTGACCTATGTAATATTATACACTAAACCTTTTAAGCCCTTTTTCTAAAATTTTAGAGTATCTTAAATAGATTTACATACATAATGACCTAGTTCTATAGGGAAGGAAACACCTTAACTTTTTCTTGTTCCTAATTTCTTATCAATGTGGTCCAATTGTCTACAAAGCTCGATACGAAAAAGGTGGTCCAGGGTATACTGTGATAACCTAAATGGCTGGCCTAAAAAGCCACCAAATCTGATATATGTAAACCTATGAAACTAAATGAAATAGTTGTCATGGGCACTCACCAGCTACATAGCCTCATTTGACATTCTGTTATTAATATTTCCCTATAACTCATAGACTAATCTTCCATAGAAAACATCATTAACCCTTTTGAAATTATCACGGCATCTTTGTTTTTAGAGGTGAAGGTGGTATTCATAAAGCTTCATTCCATTAACCAATGGTTTATAGTGCAACCCCTATCATTTTCCTATATAGTCTAAATAGTATAAATGGTACAATGACATATAAAAATTTCTATTTCTGACACAATTACTCAGACCATCATGTAATTTTTTAGAAATGATTTCTACCCAATCTAAGTACTCGCTCTTCTTGTAGAATTACTTGAATGAAAAAGTGCATCTAGTCTTCTAAGAAGTACACTTCATGGCTAGCATTCTATGGTTAAAGGCCTAGGTTACCTTGAACCACCTTTCTAAAATTTTAGGAGCCACTTTCTAGCAATTATACTCTTATATTTTGCCCCCTTCTCAAAAAAGAAACAATAAGATGTGGTAATGTTCCAATATGTATAGGGTTCTTTGGGTGGAATTTTCATAAACACCGTGATGGTTTCCCTATTAATAGGAGTATGTTGATTGTTGAAATTTGACTAACTTAAAAAATTTATAATGAAAATTTATATATTTTGTATTTGATGCATGCCTTATGCAGAGCATTTTCTACATATACCGTACGCCATATATCGTACATGCCAAATATGGAATATTCTTTTTTAACTTCTTTCAGAAACATTTCATTGGGCATCCAACACAAAGTCTTGGAATATTCAAATAGGCCTAAGACGTGTTTTCTAGCAAACATACAAAAAATTCATATTTTTTTAGCTGTCCTCCCTATCAGGTTTGCACATAGTTCAAGTATGATAAAATTAGATAACATAATGTTATATAACTCCTTTTTAGTTGTCTATCCATATAATTTACTTTTAAATTTGATTGTATTAATATTTCCATCTCTAATTTCTTTTATATGTCCAATTCTTCTCACAAATCAATGCGCATTATTTTGGGCATAGATTTTATCATGTTCATTGAATTTTGAAACAAGTTACCTTTCTTAGAAGCTAGACTCCATTTTAGACAATTCAAAAAAATAAAATTAGTTTTCAATTATTTCTAGGGAGAACACACCCAAATTTCATGTTTTTAGGATGTTTCCACTTTGAAAATTTGTAAAAAATTATAGATTCATAAAAAAATGAGTAGAAAAAATTTGGATAAATTATGTGGTCTTAGCTAACTTCTCGGTGGGGTGATTGAAAAAATTCCAAAAAAAAAATTAACACCTGACCCTATGTTATATTTTTTCACAAACAAATAGGACCACTTTTTGCACTTTGTCTTTTTGAGTGCCTTAATCTCCACCATTTTCAAAATAAATTAGTATTTTAGAAATTAGATTTGGAGTAATACAACTCTTCAAATTTTGAGTCATACTATCTTCAATTTCTTATTAAAGCTCAAAGTTTTCTGATTTTAGACCAAAAAGAAAAAGTAGCGTCTTATACTCCCTTTTTGGTCCCCCATCATTGTGCACTTACCCTTAGACACTTTTGTTATGATTTCTCTACTTTCCCAATCTTAATAAATAATTACACTTCATCAAAATTGTTTTACTTTTTCAAACCATGATAAATAGAACTATTTGAATTGATTTCTTCTACACATAACTTATAAATAGTCCATTAGAGTTCATTGTATTCATTTGATTATTTATAGTTAATCAAATTTTACTTTTCTTTGATGCCTAATAGTCTATTATAGATGATTTTATTCCTTTAAGAATTTATATTTCAAGGGGTCATCATTTTACTCGAATCCTTGATAAATTTATAGATATCATACATGTATCTAGTCCCTAATAGTATATTTTATGTTATTATTTTTCTACAATCAATAGTTTATAGTAGGTTATCATTTACCTCTTATCCTTAACTGCTTGACAAGTCATCAAAAGTCCCATTTTTTTGTATAAATTCTAAAATAACCACAAGTTCTTAAAATGTTTATAATTATAAAAAAATAATTTAGACCTCCTACAAATGGCCATGGATGGTTCTAAATGCAAGAGATTAATGATTTATTTACTATAAACTATATTTTATGGATCTAATTTTAATTTTATATGATGTAAGTAGGAAAATATTATTTATAGTACATGTAATTATGAAATATTCACATGATAGGTGAAATAGTTGTTTCCTAAGGCATTCAATTATTTGTCAATTTTAGACTTCTAGCTAAAAAGGATGTTTCCTCCCAAAACAATGTTGAGATTTTATGTTGTAAATTTGCACCCCTATATAATTTACCATGGTTCCATGTCCTACCTTATCTTAAAACACAAAAATCCATGTCACACTCCACACTCATTCGTCTTTCCTTGTCACCATCCATCTGGAATCTAGGCCATGCAACTTACACGACCCAAGACACATGCATGTCATGGAAATTTCTACACAACATGCACTCATCCCACAAATTTGTAGATGTACATAGTGTCATTGAGGTGTTACACACTGCCAACCTACAATGTAACCCCATTTGGCTCGCTAGTCACTTCTTCACAATCTTGGCACACTTCTTGTTCATTGACCAGTTCATTTTCAATTTTATCATCATGGTCTTGAGCTCTCTATTACATTGAGATAGCTTGCAACACATTGGCTTGATCCCTTCCATCACTTGGCTTCCATGTCATTGAGCAAAGTGTCTTAACTTCTACTTTCACTTGTGTTCTTGATAGTGAAACATGTTTCACATATATTTATTGTATTTTATTATTTTCTATGATTTTCCACATAGTTATATATCACAATTTTATCATGTCTATGTCAACTTCTATGGAGTTGGAAACAACAAAGTAAGGATCTGACTGAAGCATGTCTCTAAGAAGCCACCCAAACTTTTCCTTCATTTTTGTGTCTATAGATTTGTCAGAAGGGGAACATTTGACAAGTGGATTTACCAACTCATAATCATAGTAAGAACATCTCTTCTCTTCATGTTTTCATAGCTTAATCACATCCTTTTTCATTCTATATTACACCTATTTTATTTTATTTTATCCTAGTTTGCTAGTATTTATTTTGTTTCATTTTTTTGGTTTTCTCTCACGGTCTCTACATTCTATCTATATATGATGAATGCACATTGTTCTTTTATCCTATATCCATATGGTCATCCTAGAACTATGTTGGTGGTTGAGGTAGAGAGTTTACAAAGTTAGCTAGTTCACTGTGTTAGTGTGCTTTTGCATTTTCTGTAATCCAATTAATTCACTAACAATATGTAGAAGTATGTGTTGGACTCTAAATTTGGAAATTCAATCATGGAAGGAACTTCCTTTGGAACTCAAAGAGAGGTAGAAGAAAGTTTTTATAGGTTAGATAATTTGAGATACTTCTTTCTGGGTGCTCACTTTTTTCTGTGGATGACCCTTTATCCTTGATGTCAAAGGGGGATTAGTTTTGATCTATATTATATATGGTTGTATAGAGGATAAATATCTCATGGGGCTATATTAAAAAGACATATATATTTTTCCATCAATGATAAAAGGGAAGATTATTGACATTATGTGTTTGGTCATCAATGATGTCAAACATAATGATCTAGATAGATTGTAGTATACAAATCAATTGATTCCTGGTAATCTAGTGCTGAGATCACAATATGAAGAATAGTCATTTTCAGTCTTGGTGGTCCAAATAGGACTAGATAAAGTTGTAGCATGACAAAGTGTAGACAAGGAAGTAGAAGCTAACTAGTGTAGAACTTTTGTTGTATGAAAATATTTGTAGGTGTTCTTTTTAGAAGATCCTTGTTTTGAAAACTAATAATGATGATGTGAGGAGGTGTTTCGCTCAGTGTCTAAGTTTTTTATTTGGGTATAATAGAAAACGTTGTGCTCTAGTTAGTCTAGATGCTTGTGCAACCATGATAACCATGGTTACATATTTTAGGACTACTATATCTCGCACTTTCATGTTAAAAATAAAGGCATACAATTCAAGACTATTTAAATGGTTCAAATGTGTATGTAGTCAGAATGATTTTGTAGGTATGAAAAATAATGACTTTGTGTTCCACTTTTATTGTAATGAATCCCCTATTGTCCATGTCCTAAATTACTTTATGGGATCAAGTTGATTGCCTTAGTTATTGTGCTCATTTTGTTCCTAGAAAACCTTGGCTTTTGTATTTTCTCTAGTTATTGTAGCATGCTTTGGTTGTTGTGGCATGTGATACTTACTGTTGGAAGGAAATGTATTCATAAAATATTTTTGGGATGAAGTTTTTTAAGGTTGAATTGGTGTATATATGAATGATGTGTGTGTGTGTGTGTGCGTGCACACGCATGCATGTGTTAAGGTATAGTTATGATAGAGTGTGTGTGAAAATAAAAAGAGAAGATATAAGTACAAGAAGTGTATAGTGTGTGTTTCTTAGTACAAGTAGGTTATGAGAAAGTTGTAGAGCTTCCTAACTGGACTTGCTACAATAAAATTTGTGTTGAGATCTAAGCCTAACATGAATTGAATTAATGCATTTGTAGATGAAACCTTCTCAGCACATTTTTTTTTACTTAGTCATGAGCCTTGGCTATAATATTAATAGTCAACCTTTCTGAATTGTAATCCCACTTGAAATGAGCCACCTTTTATAAAAATCACCTTAATTGGTATCACCTCAACCATTTTTAAAACTCATTAGAATTAGCTTCTCTGTGATATTTTCTATCTAGAATTTTCCTTTTGAAAATCTATTTTTCATTACGTATGGTTAATGTCTTTTCTCATTCATGTTTACATCTGAATTGGTTAAGTGGTTGATGAATTTAATCCAGTGGATATAGACCTATGGAATTTATAGAATTTTTAATCTACAACTTGTTCTCCCCTTCCCCACACCACCTTCTCAGTTGTTTAGGACATTCAACACTTCCTGTATTCTAACAATATATTTTGACTCTCTTCTTCTGAAAAAAAAAATTTATTTTAATTGTAAGACTTTACATGAAACTCCTCAACTTTTATTTTCACATAAGATTATTATTTCAATTTGTTTTCACATCATGATTATAGTTTCATGGTTGTGGGACATTACTTATCAATATATTATTATGTCATTCATCTTTGCATATCATAACAAAAGTAATTTAATTTTGTTACAAAATCTCTAATCTATAATATTGCGTAAAAGTATTTAATATTTTTTGTAGCATTAACATATGAATGAAAGTATACATTTCCCATTTTTTCTTTATTACTAAGTGCAATGTGAATATTATTTTTAAAATAGATTTTGAATATTATATTTTTCTTTATAAAATTATCAATTCCAATTACATTAAATATAATCTTTCATGATAGAAATTGCAAGATTTTTATTTATAGTAATAATTTCATAATATAATTTTCATATTTTCTTCTTAGCTCAAATTGTAATTCTATAATAATAAATAATAATTGAAAAATGATTCTTTCTACTAATAAATGAAGAAATGTGAAAAATACTATTTTACTTTTGAAAGAATTTTTTTTACCTTCTAACTCAATATTTGAAGACTTTGTAAATCAAATTTTATAAATTTAATTAACTCCATTATTAATTTAATCATTCCAGCTTTTTTTAATTTACAATATCTCACTTTTTCGTTTTCTTTATAATTAATTTTTTACAACTAAAAGATTTGGCATATCCTTTTACTTCCATTTCTTTACTTTGTTTGTTTGATTGAATGAATTATTGAAATTTACTACTGTTTTTTTAAAATTTCTTGTATTTTAATATTTTATTATTGAATGATGTGAAATAACTTTTATTTTTATCTTTTATAAATTACTATTGTATAATTAAAAAAATTTTTAAAAAATTAAATTTCTTTACTTATTTACTTAATTATTTAAATTTTCCACTTTTATCATGTTTATTTTACTTCAATTTATATTTTATTTAATTTTATTCGTAATTTAAATCTAACTAATTTAATTTTATAATGTTAATAAAATGTATTTATTTGAAAGTATTCTAGATTAAAAAAAAAAAAACTTTCAAATTTCCTCTATGTCACGTTACCCCTGATAAATCTCTCTCGTTTTCCTATATACTTTCTACTTCAATGTATTTGATTAATAACTTTGTCTGCAGTCTACTTCGATTATTTCCAAATGTTTGTATAACGTTTACTTTGTATTTCTTGATTAATTATCTCCCATTGCTTACGTCAGAGAAAATGACTATCAATTGACATATCTTTCGGCAATAACGATCGCCCACGGTTTCATTCTGGATCAGTCACTTTTTTTATAAAATAAAAATCAGTGCAGATGTGTCACATCAGGGGCCAAGGAAATTAGTTCAATATTGTGTTACTCCAACGTAATGATGTCATGAAGACATATTATTTTGACATAAATATAGTGTCACATTCTATTTTAAAAACATAACCGACTAGAATAATTTATTTGTTAATAATTCTGGTTTCGCAATCATACTTATCATAAATGCGTACCTTCCAAATATGTTTTGACTTGCCAAACATTAATATTACGGTTTAATAGACTTCTGTGAAATCCTTAAATAAAAAAGATGGCAATTCCCCATACAGATATATCCTTTGGAAAAAAAAACCACCTCAACTCCCTTCGAAAAGGAATCATCGAAATCGAAAATAGAATACACCGTGGCAAGAAAGAATTGTCATGTCCTGCTCTATGTGCAGTTTTACTTAACATCATACAGAGACTATTAATTATTCCCAATTGAATTTCAATGTGGTATATGAGTACATTTTATAGTCTGCCCATTCCCAGAACTAAAGCCTAACAATAACAATAAATGTTCCCAAAGTCTCCATCCCTCTAATTAATGTATGGCTTCGCCTAAGCAAAGACATTATACCTTCTAAGACACATGAACCCACTTGCCGACGCTTGGAATCCCGTTATTAACCACAAACAGAATGTAGTACCCCGCCGGCGCAATAACGGAATTCGGGGGCGCCGTCACACCTGCATAGTACGTTCCTCTCGCAGATTTCGGAGAACTTGATGCCAGAATGAGCATCCTCTGGTTCATGGAAAACGAGTGAGTTGTGAAGGAAGGAGCGTACAAATGGAACCCAATGTTCTGGGGAGTGTAATTGGAAACAGTAAACTGAACGGTGATGCTTTTGCCATAGTTTATGGAGGAAGAAGATAAGGCGGCTATGGTGGGCCTGTAGATCTGATAGGCTCTGTCCAAGTAATAGGGACTGTAAGCTTCGAGTCTGAGCTCTGTGGGATAATTTGTTCCTGAGAAACGGTAGCCCACGTGGGGATTCGAACCGCCGACGAAGATCCGTCCATCAGGCAAAACATTTGCACTGGAATGATACATTCTTGGAATGGTAGAGGCCGCAAGGGTTGTGAATCGATTCCCGGGCGATGAATTGGGTCTGTACAGAAACGGAGCAAGCGCCGGATTTTTTCCCAGTTCCCAACCGGCAGTCCCACTTTGGGCACCATTTATTATCAGAATTTCTCCGGTGGGAAGAATTAGCATGTCACCCATGACTCTCGGAGCAGGCATGTTTTCCATCGCCCAACCAGGGTTCGAATCCGTGATCACAATTCTCCCGCAGCTCTGAAGCGCCGTCAAAATATTCCCAGCATTTGCAGACGTGAAGGCGTTATCTGGAGCGCCACCACAGACGAGGATTTCAACTCTTTTGAACCCATCAGACGCCGCCAATGCCAGCATTGCAGATGACCCAGACGACGGATAATTCCTCGCGCCGCCGGGCAAAGTAGGAAACGTCTTAACAACACGATTGTTTTTATAATCAAGCAAAATTGAGTCCTTGTTAGCAAAAACGAACAGGTTTCCATCGGATGAGAGGTGAAGAAAAGGATAGAGATTGTTCTCCACGTCCTTCACATTAGTTTGCCTCAAAAACGGCAGCGAATAGTACCCTTCTCCAGACTTCTTGGGCACGAATTCGTAAGAAAAAGCCCGCCTGCCACCCACAACGATGACTCTGTTATCAGGCAGAATCTGATTCGTTGCATACCATCGATTCTCTGCAAGATAAGTCGACCTGGAGTCATCCCAATCGCATCCAGAATTGCTGCAGGGCACGAAATAACGCAACCCCTTGCCGCCATCGTTGAAGCCGCCGGTGCTCACCAGGTCACCGTTGGCTGCAAACGAGCCAGAGGAGCACCAGGTGTCGGTCATCACCATGAGAGGTCGCAGGCCACCGGAAGCGATGTTGTATTCTATGGAGTGCGCCCAGCAGTCGTGCTTAATTGCGAGATCGTTGTTATCGTCTCTGCATCGCCCACCGTCGAGACGGAGCTGAGAGGCACCGTAGTCCGTCCGATCGAACATAACAACGGTGTCTTTATGCGTCGTGGTCATATGCATGGCCGATACGCCGCCATTGCTCACCACCAGCTGCCATGACCCACCCTTCACGTCCACAGCGCCGCCACCCCACACATGCAACAACAACACCCCACACAAAAACACTAATTCAATCATTCTCATTCTGCCCATCACGTACTGGATGATAATGGCAGACAGATTGATTTTGCTCTTTTGCTCTTCTCCCAATGCAATTATGCGTATTTATACAGACTCGGCAAGCATAATTCAACTTGCTCACGGCGGCGGTCTGAGAAAATATAAAATGCCACGTTGATCAGAGGGAGTTGTTAAGCAGGGAGTTCTTAGAAAGATAAAATTCACATGGAGGGAATAAAAAAATAGGTGCAAGAAAAATTCCAAGACAGTATGTTGACAGGATAATTTAGAAGGAAATGAGTATATTATGTTAAAAAACTTGATCTTATAGATGATCATATATAAAAGCTAGCAGAAATTGAATGGAAAGTATAAAGGTTAAAAAATTTGATCATATAAATGATCATATATAAAAGATTACATATCAGCAGACATTAAATAAAAAGTAGAAATGTTAATAATTTAACAGAGAATTAATTTATAACAATTTAGACGTGAAGTCTATATGTAGTAAGTGCTAATCTAGATCTTATAAGGGTCAGCCCACCGTTTTACCCGCTTTAATATCAAAAACAATTTAGATTAGAATGTGGAAGATAGGTGATATCTAAAGAAGAGTGAGAAAATAGAAGATGTTGTTAATGCACTGAACAAGTGATGGAGATGAAATGACATTACACCATTGAGTGTTCTGCTTACATGAATACATGAATCAATTATATTAAGATACTAAATGTAAAAACCTTGAATTACTTGTTCAGGAAAAAAAAATAATAAAAATTACTGATTTTTTAATTAAAATACACACTAGAAAATTGAAAGCAGAGTATGAAAAAATTTAACTAGACTTATCTCCATAGATTTTCCATATTTATCTACTTTACTATCTATAAGTTCCATAAACTGTTTAGTCTACTAGACATTACTTAAGCATGCATTCCTTCCTTAATTACTCTAACCCATGCCCTTACAAACAGCTTTCCTTGTAGATAGAGTGTATAGAGAGAGCTTCTGTACCATTCAAACACGTAAAAAGGCGGCCCCTTCCATACGCTTTCTTTTGCTCTCTTCTATTGGCCGAGCGTCCCCATGTGATAATAATTGTCTTAATTGAGAAGCGTGTAAATATGAGCTTTGAAAAGCATCCACAAGAAAACGTTTCCAAAGATTCTTGTGCGCTGTAGAGATTGCTACCTCTCTTCATGTATATCTATGTTTGAATATGAAAAATGCTACCTACTGTACTATTTTAATATTTTCGCCCGGTCCTTTTTCCATTATTTAACTCTGCGTTATCTGTTAATTTTTCTCTTTATTCTTCTTTTCTTTACTTTATTTTAATTTGTTCTGTCCCAACTCTTTAAACGTGTACTGTAAAGCTCCATTATTATAATTTATTCGTTTTCAGCATACACAGAACGAGCTTTAAAGCTAATTGACTCTATGTAAGGTCTGACAACCTTTAGTATCAGGCTCGTCAATTTTGACTACTTTTGGATCACTGTTTCCATCATAACCTGAATTTTCTCAATTCCGTGGGTAGACAAATGATTGCTCTGGAAAATGAAAATACCAGCATAATAAACCATTATAAAACTGACTCATAATTGTCAAGATCGAAGCCTCCATTGTACGGAGCGGTGTAGAGTAGATTCTTTTGTTCTGACTGTACATATGCGACATCCTTCGTCAAATGTTTGCCTAAGTTTAAATCCAAATCTATTTCTGTTTGGTAATGTACCTACCCAAAAAGCAGAATAGAATTCTATTACGTTCTCTGATCACGTTTCCCTCCTTGTACTTCGGGTAGGATCATAAGCCTAAGTGTATTGAAATTTGTTCCAATGTTCATGTTCTGTCAACCATGTGTAGTGCCAACGAACATCTGAATAAGACCACAAAGAGATTAGACCATATTGAGTTGGAAGACGAGTTTGAAGATGTTTTGAATTTTTAAGGAGATTATCACTAGTAGATAAGCATCAAGATAAGCATCAAGCTGCTAATTGAATGGTAGATAGCTATAAATATTTATAGCTATATATATATATTGAAAAATTAAATATCGATTATACATATCTTGGTTGTACAAATATTAATATTAACTTAATAAAATGAATTTGATATGCAATTTTTCAACCATGAACTTAATAATACTATTTTTCTTTTGCATTAAATACAAATATTGCATTTAAGAAACATAATTGTAGTTACACTAGAATATGTCATAGAATCATCCATATCTTGAATCCTGGACCTGTCTCACAACTCATTGCGAATCATTAGCAGGAAGGAGAGCATGACTTGAGGTCTTTGCCTCCACAACCATAGACCAACAACCCCCTCCATGCCTTCCTTCTAGAAGTGGCCCTACATTTCATGAAATGTATAGATAAAGGAGACCAACAAATTCAGGCCATTTTAATTCTATTGGTGTTCTCAACATAATCCAATCGACCATCCAAACTTAGACAATCTTATAACAAAGCATGACCAATCTAACTAGATCATGAAATCTGAGATCCTATGAGATAACTAGTGCAAGAAGATTTTTACAACACTTTCGCAAACAATTTACTATAATAGACACTTCAATAAGAAGTACAAGTGTGTGTCCACACGCCTCCAACTTAACTTGCAAATGGCATTCATCCTATGATTTATCGCACAATTGATTTGTTTAACTAATCATCTATTTTTAATGGAATAGGATAAAACATTTTTATCTTTCTATTGTCAATAAACATCTAACTCAATGAATTTTACTTCGACAAAGAACTCTTTTTTTTCATACCAACAATTCATGGACCTAATTCAAGTGTATGATACTCTTCCAAATTTCACAGAATGGTATTCTAACTTCTTTTACATGTTATAGGGGAGAGGCTTGAATGCTTGAACACCTTCTAATGATTGTGATAGTAGTTGTTAATTTAATAGTCACACTTAATAATTTAATATCCAATATTTTTGACAACATTGTAGTAATCGTTGTGACTATAAAGTTGTTTTTTTCTAATAATGACTATCCATAGATGAATGAAATGCGTCCCTTACTTTAAAAAGTAACAAATCATGTGATGTCACATTAGCTCCGAATGTATGGATGTCCCTAATACACTACGATTGGTCTCACTTTTGTTTTGGGCTATTTTGGGAACCTTAGAAAAAAGGATGGTGATGTGGCATCATATTTGATCATGTGGCCCTAAAACCTAAGTTATAAGTAGGGGGCTTGCCAAGTAATCTAGTGTAAGAAAATGGGAGTGATTAGAAATTTTCATGTAGAATTTTGAGAAGCCTAAAGTTAGGGTGCTCAACTACTCATTCATCTCCCCTACCACATGACTTCACCTTCCTATCATGGACTCATGATTTTGAGATTATTAGTGAAAGGTCTTGAAAAATTATAAATATAGTTCTAAGACTAAGAGTTCAATCCTCTTTCATATTGTTTAAGAGAAAATAACATCACTATACAATTATACTTTTTCTATAGGTTCCCTCTTAAGGCTTCATTCAACATTATCATTTCAAAGACCAATAAGTATTCTTTCCTTAAGTATAGGTTTGTATGACAAATTGCTACCCACAAGCCCAAGAGAATATTAATCCATAATACAACCTCCTTTACATTCCCCATGCGCACCAGAATAATACTTTAAAAACATGCACCCCATAGTAGATATCTTCACAAAAAAGAACAAACTAAGAAAATAACCTTTGTACCATAATTTCACACATTCAAAGAAGACAATTAAGTGTCATTCCATAGAATGAACATATACTCAACATAATGGGCTATAAATAATGTATTCCTTAACTGCTTCATGGTTAGGTTTTTAATATCTTAGAGAGTACAAGTTACAAAATGCCCTCTTCCATTGTATGTTTTAGCTTTATAAAAAAGAAAGTTGGAGAAATAAACTACTACTATATCCTCATTCTATTATGCCTTGCTATTTTTCTCCAAATGAGTGGGAATAATGCTCTCGTATATATCCGCTCAATGATCCTTACTTAGTTGTTAAAGGAGAAATCGTGGATGACATCTTGCACTAGATTCCTACCCCTAAAGAAAAGGAGTACAAACTTAATGAGGCTAAGATTATTGTTCATAGAAAACTCCACATTAGAGTTCCCCTATACATTTTTTGATGTTATGTTGTCTCTCACATAAAAATAACTCTTGGAAATGCAATGAAATCATCTCTTAAACATTTAGGGAGTGATTATTATTATTTCTCCATCCAAGCTTATTAAAATATTTTCCCATTAGCATTAATAATATAACAGTAATAGTTTTTTAATTAAAACTAAACATAACATAAGCAAAGGTAAATTTCAAACATAACAATATAGACTTATATAATTTTATAGTTGAACAAGAATAATGAGAAATTCATATTAACACCATCTCTTGAATATTACTAGAGACTAAAATATAGGTTGACTGTAGATTGGTTGCATACTGATGACAATACCCCATAATCTTAGCTTTTCAATTAAACTAGGAGAATTAACAACATACCAATATTTAGACATAGGACCTACATGAACGTATGTTTAACTCAAGATGGAATTCACCTATTCATGTCAAGTTTTTATTTACATCTCTCTAGTGACATACATCCTCTCCATTTGGGAGATAATTATTTTTCTTGCATTGAACTTAGAAAGCCATCACAATAGTCTTTACATTAATACACATGTTATCACAATCACTAATCAAAAGTAGTAATCATCATAATTCTCTGATTCTTTAATGAATAATATTCAAATTGCATTGTTATTATATCTAAACATAAATTTGAAGTAAAATTATCTATTCATTCATATTCAAACACAAATTTATTGCAAATGTTATAAGTAACTATAAACCAAAATTTGGGGTGTGACTCTTACCATTGGAGAAATTCCCTTATATAGTTGCAAAATTCCTTCCATCTCCCTCTTTCTCCAAATGTTTCTTACATGTGTTATTGGTGTCATTATACATCACCTCTCCATTATGATCCTTTTGAGCTTTTAGGCTTTATAGACCTAGATGGATATCCATTTTCACAATATGATTAGATAATACACAATTAAGCCAATATTTACTTGAAAAGCTTTAAAACAAAACATGAAAATTGGCTAAGTTCCTTGTACAACTTCAACTCTAGTGATGAGAAGAGAAAATAATTTAAATTAAGTTTTGCAATTCTTGAGATTTTTCATTCTAAGGTTTCCCTGGACCTTGAGTTGATCTAATCTATCAATACTGATACCTATATTTAGCTATAGAGTTAAACGATCATGTAGAATATCTCCACAATAATTTAATATATTTCAATATATAGTTTGCATTATTGCCTTGCAATAATATATCCTACTCAAGCTATTTGATACAATTCTACTCAATATTCCCTATCTTACATAATAATTTTCTTATTTAAAAAAGAAGAAGTATTTACAGACCTAGATGGATATCCATTTTCATAATATGATTAGATAATACACAATTAAGCCAATATTTAGTTGGAAATCTTTAAAACAAAACATGAAAATTGGCTAAGTTCCTTGTATATCTTCAAATCCAGTCATGAGAACACAAAACAATTTTAATTAACTTATGCAATTCTTGAGATTTTTCATTTAAGGTTTTCCCTCAACCTTAAGTTGATCTAATCTATCAATATCGATACCTACATTTAGCTATAGAGTTAAATGGTCATGTAGTGTCCCCCACAATAATTTAATATATTTCAATGCATAGTTTGCATTATAAACTTGCAATAATATAACCTACTCAAGCCATTCAATGCAATTCTACTCAATATTCCCTATATTGCATAATGATCTTCGTATTTTAAAAAAAGTATTTACACATTAATTGAAT